>VWPV01028739.1:69124-152045 GCA_013389885.1 Geococcyx californianus | reverse complement strand
CACAGGACCAGGCAATCCTGAAATGTTTGAAGTCAAGCAGGTGAACCAGAAGGCTAACCTGACTGAGTAGGGATCTCCTACTGAAAATGAGATGTAAGAAGATAATGTATGGCCAGTGGAAATGAGGAGGGGTGACATGTGAGGAATACAGGGATGCTGATTGCTACTGCAGGGCGCAAATTCATGCAGCCAAAGCTCAATTAGAGTTGAAGCTGAAAGCTGAATGCTTTTTTTTCATTGGTATCCAATAATGATATTGAACTTTGGCCCCTCCAGAGCCTTGAGCTGGAGGATCATGACTGGGCACACAATCTCCCAATCAACCCTAAACTTGTGCAGGATCTGTTATTCCAACTGGATCCCTATAAGTCAATGGGATCTGATGAGGTTCATCCAGGGGTGCTTAAAGAGCTGGTCAATGTCATAGCAAGACCTCGCTCAACAATTTTCAAATGCTTTTGTGAATCTGGAGAGGTAGCAGCTGCCTGGAAGCTAGTGAATGTTGTCCCAGTCTTCAGGAAGGGCAGCCAGGATGACCTCAGCAACTACAGACTTGTCAGTTTCACTTCAGTGCCTGGTAAGATTATGGAGAAGGTTAACCTGGGAGTTACTGAAAAGCATCTGAAAGACAACGCAGTCATTGATCCCAGTCAGCATGGGTTTATAAAGTCATGGTCCCACCTTACAAACTTAATATCCTTCTACGACAGAGTCACCCACCTAATTGAGCAGGGAAAAACAGTTGATATAATTTTTCTGGACTTAAAAAGGCCTTTGATACTGTCTCTTACAGTATTCCCACAAACAAAATGTCTGGAATACAGCTGAATAAACATATAATAAGAGTGAGCAATTGGCTGATGGGTTGGGCTCAAAGAGTCATAGTAAATGGAGTTACATCAGGCTGGTGTCCAGTCACCTGTGGGGTCCCACAGAGTTCCATCCTGGCCCAGAGTTCTTCAATATCTTCATAAATGACCTGCATAAAGCATTTGAAGGTTTATTGACAAAGTCTGCTGATGACACAAAACTGGGGCAAGGGCAAAGAGGCCCTGCAGAGGGATCTTGACATATTTGAGGACTGGACGATCACTGACTGCATGAAATATAACAAGTGCAAGTGCAGACTTCTGCACGTGGGACATGGCAACCCTGAATACACGTACAGACTGCAGTCTGAGATTCTGGAGTGCAGCTCTGCAGAGAGGGACCTGAGGTTTCTGGTTGACAGCAAGTTGAACATGAGTCAACAGTGTGTCTTTGCAACCAAGAAGGCCCACTATGTCCTAAGGTGTATCAAGCACGGCATTGCCAGCCGGTCGAGGGAGGTGATTGTCCCGCTCTGCTCTGCACTGGTGCAACCCCACCTCGAGTACTGGGTACTGGGCGCAGTTTAGGTGCCACAGTATAAAAAGGACATAAAACTACTGGACAGTGTCCAGAGGAGGCCACAAGGCTGGTGAAGGGTCTAATGGGAAGTTGTATGAGGAATGGCTGAAGTCACTTTGTCTGTTCAGCCTGCAGAAAAGGAGACTCAGAGAGGATCTCACAGCTGTTTGCTGCCTTCTCACAAGGGAGGTCAGTCTTCTCTCTTGCAACCTGTGATAGGACTAGAGGTAATGGCAGGAAGATGTTCCAGGGGAGGTTTAGATTGGATATTAGGAAGAGGTTCTTCACCCAGTGAGTGGTGGAGCCATGGAACTGCTCCCCAGGGAAGCAGTCACGGCACCAAGTCTGCCAGCATTCAAGAAGAATTTGGACAATGCCTTCAGTCACATGGGGTGAATATTGGGATTATCCTATGTCATGATAGGAGTTGGACTCAATGGTCCTTTTAGGTCCTTTCCAACTTGGATAGTTCTATGATTCTGTAACTCTATATGCTTCAAATACTTTCCCTCAGATTTTCGTTTTGTTTGAAGTGCGTTTTATTAATTGCAATTACTGTGGATGCAATAATTTACTGTAATGTGCATTTCTCCATCTGTCTTCTGTTTGAGGTTGCTCCACAAGAATGTTTCTCTGAACAGTGCTCAAATGCTTTTAACTATGCTTAAGTGGTTGTATGTGACTACATGTCTAAGTATTTTCCTGAAGGGAAAATTATGTTGAACTGGGGAACACAAAATAAACTGCAATATTGCTGTTGGGTTAACAGGGAATATTGACAACACCTTAAAAATAGCCAGTGTCTTCTCTGCTAAAAAATATACCTAATCCTGAATTTTATGCAAAATACCAGATTTAAAGCTAAAAATTTATTTTTGTACAGTGTAGACAGAGATGTTGCTGTACATAGCATGATGTGGCTACAGAGGAATTTTAATAAGGACAAATCTCATTACATGTTTCCAGTTCAACTGAATAGCTAGCCAAGGCCTCTGTGTTCTTGGGAAAATGTCACAGAACATGTAGGATTTAAAGCAGCCATGATCTTAAATTTACAGGTCTTCCAAAGAATCTGCTGTCCTTCTGTTGCAGTAGCTGCAGCTTCTGTGATGACAGACATTTACATTTAACACTAGTAATTATCAAATATTGGCATCCATGATTTTTTTTTTTAACAGCATCCACTAAAGGAATGCTAGCAAATAGTTTATTACTGATGGAAGCCAAACACTACTCATATTCAGATCAATCAGTCAGAAAGAAAGGTGAAAAGAAGCATAACCAAACCCCTGAGAGTATGTCAAATTGTTGGATCAATACATTTTAAAGTTTCATCTCATCAGTAAACTGTGAACATTGTTTATCAAATTTAAGACATAATATAAAATATTGATATGTCTGATATGCAACTGGACAGCTTGACTTTTGTCTATACTGAGCTGAAAAGATACAGTCATCAAGTCTCGTTTTCCAGCTAGTGCAAAAATCTCCATTTACTGTTTTTTCTGCTTTGCCTAATTCATTATCTTTCATAAGGTCTTAGAAAACTCTATCTGCATCACAAAAGGGCTATAAAGATAGAAAAGATAACTTGCAAGGATAAAAATTCCAAGATGAGACCTTCATTCACCCTTTCTTTCAGAGATCTGATTTTTCATTTTGTAGTTTTTAATATTCATTAAGTTGCTTTTCTCCATTAATAGCACATGAATAGCTGGGGAATGTCAATATCAGAAGAAATTATTTAAAATAGGCAAGTAAATGAGGTTCTTAATTTTTATTTCGGTTATAATCATTAAGAGCAACATAAAGTTATGAGAAAAATAGAAGCTTATTCTGTTTAGATATCTCTGCCTCCCTACTTAGTGGCCAAGGACAAACTTGAAGGAATTTTGATTTAGTTTGGAATTTTATACCCAAAAAGTATAAAGTAACTTGAATATTTCTGGGAGGCCCTGAACCTATGTGTTCTGTAGAACAAATGTCTAGATGTATATTCTGAGTCTTCCCGAGGCTTCTGCTGTATTTCCTGTAAGTGTATGGGGACAGAGATGGGTGTTACACCTAAGGGAATGCTCCCTCCAAGCAGTTTGTCAGATATGGTTTTCTCTGCAAGTGAAGCATTGTCACGAAGAAATATATGTTGAAGTAGCACAGTTTAATTACCACTGGCAAAATACAAAAAGATGCCCTGCAATGACTCCATTATTGTTGATGCTTTTGACACTTCAAAAGAAGGAGGAAAAATTTCATTGACACAAGCAGATTAATGAATGGGTATATGGATGCTGGAAATAACATTCCTACCTTAGAAAAAAATTGTGGCGGTTAGAAAAGAAAGGTTAATTAATTTAGGAACTTTGGTCTTTTTCTAGAAATACTTTTAGTTTTGTAAAACAAAGTTACATGTAAGGCTATGTTGCACCTCTAACAGACCATTAAGAAGCAGTAAGGAAGCAGTAAATAAATTAATAAGTTGGTCTAAAACAGAATCACAGAATCATAGAATGGTTTGGGTGGGATAGGACCCCTAGAGATCAAGTTCAATCCCCTGATATAAGATATTATAAATAGTCAATGCTCTAATTAGTTACATAAATCTAGACTGGTAAATTTCAAATAAATGAATAAATAAATCAATCAGATAATGTAAGATGTATAAGGTGCATGAGAAGAAGATATGCCTGCTACTGTCCCTGAGGTAGTCTGATACCAAGACATCCACTTGGTCAGACTGTGTTATGCATGGAGACAATTAAGAAGTTGCTAAGCAGTTTTGTCTATTGCCATATGCTGTACCTGTTTAAATACATGTATCTTACATCTCACATTATGTTCTAGTAAGCCTGAGACTTCCATGAAAAATTTTCTGGTGTCTGATGAGAGATGTACCTAATAATGAGTTACAGCATGTTTATTTAGTCCCGTTCAATACGAATGTAACTTCATTATGAAGTTATTCATAACCTAAATACTTCATTCTTAATCACCAGTCATTTTATTGCCAGATATGAAATTTCCCTTGCAAATCCTATGACTTGCTTTTTCAGTTATAGATATGTAATATAAAGTAATATGATCAATTAGGTTGGCTTTAACATGAGGAAATAATTATTGATTTAGTACCTTGATTATAGGATCTGCCACCATTTTAGTGAAGGCAAATAATAGACTTGTGTTCATATTTTTGCTGAGATTATAAATTGTACTTTTCCCAACCTGGCAACAACAACATGAGGCTTATTACCTTTCTCTCACTTTGGCTATTTGACTTAGTCACAGGGTCACCTTTTTGATTTTAATACAAATGTCAGAATATAACATTTCTTTCAAAATACAAAACCTTGACTAAAGAAGGAAAATATAAATTATATCCATTTTATAGACATTAAATCCCAACAGAGAGATCCTCTTGCCTTTGTCATTCAGCATAACACTCTTTATTTATACTTTCAGGTATTAAAAGTTTGCAGGATATATAATATGTTACTGTAATAGTTACAAGTGCTATGTTAATCAACCTGTTGTCTGCAGTTATCTAAACCACAGGCTTGTTAATTATCAGAAAAGCCTTCTCACTGATCCCCATTTTGTTTATGATTGCATTCTTAGTTCCACATCATTCCTTTGTATTTACTGCTCAAATAACCGTGTATGACAACAAAAACTCACAAGGCAACAAGATATATTTATTTCTCTCCATTCTGTGTCTCAAACAATTTTAATCTATATGTTAGCATCAGAGCAAAAGATAACAGAATTTAGAAGCATTTTATTTTCTGCTGATTTTAATAGGCCTTAGATCTATCACAGATGTTAATCTTTGGATAAAAGAAGTTTCCATCTGGAAATATTTATTTTTCTCCACTGACTATAGAGGAAGTTTAAATAGCTAGTGCAGATTTATAAGTCTAACCTTTAGATGCATAAATGATATACATTTTCTCCTGGATGCCTTCTTAGTCTGCTGTTTACCACTTGGTGTAGTTTGCATAAAGCTAACGAATGGTTTAGACTTTAGGAAATTTTAGATATCTCATTTGAACCTAGATATGCTAAGCAACTTTTAGCTTAATTTAGGGGTCATATTGTACCTGTGTCACCTGCTTGTTCCTTTGCTAGGTGCATTTCGCTGAGATGGAATCAATTTTCCTAGTAAATCTTTTACTCTGTGTGGGCCAGTTTATTCCATGTGCATCACAGGAGTAGGTGTCTCAATTAAGATTTAGTGAAAAAGATCAAGGCAAAGTAGCCCTCAGAAAATCCCATTTCTTTGTGGGGAGTCTCCAGTGTGAATCAATTCCTACATAAACATCAGATATTCCACCCAAGCCGTTGAATAGGTGTTTTCTGAATGCCTTAGACTGTGGAATCTTCAGCGGTGAGCTCACAATTCAACAGCAATCAACTGTGAGGCTGGAATCCAACACAGATGTTGGGGTTTTTTTTCTCCAGAAAGCATCTGAACACACTTGTTTTGATGATGCCAAAGGTATGTAGTTTGCCTTCATCTCTGCTTTAGGAAACATATGTAATTTTTCCATATAGGGAAGAACATGTTGGTCTTGTCAATTTTCATTATGTTAGTTGTCAAGATTTTCTGTGGAAAAATATACACACTGAAACCAAAAGCTCTTCTAAAGAGTCTACTTCTGTTCTGAAACACAAACACAAAACTTTTACTTGATATCAGAGAAATCTTATAGATACCTTGAAAATTTGCCAGATTTTTGTGATAGTTACAGTTTGCCCTAAATGTTATCAGACAAAGATCACCTACGTTTAACCAAACTGTTGGGCTTTTCATGCAATTGGCCTTTTCATCCTTTAAAGAATAAATATACTTTTTTAGATTAAAAAGCATTTTTTCATATTTTTAAGTTCCAAGAGGCCAGGTAAAAATAGTATTTCTGACTGGCTATAAAATCTTATGTAACAGGTACTCTACATTCTTTGTAATACAATTTAAATTGACCTATTGATATTGAAGCTTTGGGACCAGTTTGTTAGTTGTCAAACAGATCACAAAGAGTAATTTATTTCTGGATGACATTTTCTATTGCATTTCATTATCATTTTTTTCAAAGTCATTATCATATAGAGTAGTCCTAAATGCTGAGTATATACATTTAAGAAGATACGTTGACAGTTGGACTGTTGTACTGGACCTGGCTAAGATAGAGTTCCTGTTTTTCATAGTAGCTCATATGGTGTTGTGCTTTCATTTTTTGACCAAAACATTGTTGATAACACACTAATGTTCTAGCTTTTGCTGAACAGTGTTGGCACTGTATCAAGTCTGTCTTTGTTTCTCGCTGTCTCCCCCAGTGAATAGAGAGAGGGGTGCACAATATCTTGGGAGGAAGCACAACCAGACGTATGACCCAAACTAGCCGAAAGGGATATGACCAACCACATAGCGTTATGATCAACATGATCTCTTTTTTCGTTTTCTTCTCACCTATTTCACATATCCTTCATTTATTAAATATATACATCTAAGTACATATATAAATACATATATATTCATCTTGGCTCCTAAGACACCACAGAATGGTTTGGGTTGGAATGAACTTCTGGAGATTGTCTAGTCTAACACTCCTGTTGAAGCAGGTTGCATGAAAATGCATCAAGGCAGGTTTTCAATATCTGCAGAAAAAGAGATTCCATAGCCCCCCTGGGTGCCTTGTTCTGGTTTGCATTTCTATGCTGCTTGCAATAATACAATATTGTGAAAGTTAACAGGAATTTTATTAAAGATGTAACAACATCTTTTTTTTTTTTTTTTTTTTTTTTTTTTTTTTTTTTTTTTTTTTTTTTTTCCTGAATGTAATAAAGAGTAATTTATGCATAGATTATTTTTAAATATGAGAAAAACATTATTTAATGAAAAGATCTCTTGCTGTTAAGGACAAATTTAATTTCAGGAAAATTCTCATTTCTTGAATATATTTGATATGCTTCCTATTTGCTTGTTCTTATCTATTGCTTGAAGAAATTAGTTTTTGATTAAATTGGTCCCTCTTAATAAAATCTGAGACCACATGGAGGAAAACCAGGAGAGTAAGAAATAACTGATTATTTTTCCAAAAAATCTGGTGAGACATAAGATAATTAATCAATTACCTGGGAAAAGGTGAACCTGTGGATTTAATCTTCCATCAATGCATAGATCTTTCCAGAAGTCTATACATCTTTTAAAGTTGCCTTGACAGGGTCATGATAATGGCTTTTTTGTTCCTATTTTAGGGCAAAGCATTGAATATGGGTCTTAGACTCATATGGGCATTACAAAAAGCAAAATATTATGAGCAGCAGTTGAAGGAGAACGTTTCCCACCCAACAGTTGCATATTTACCAAAGTTGTACCATTTTGCTCTTTTAATTCCTGGTTTGTGTAGGCAATGCCTGCATCCCTTTCTGGGAAAACATGTCTTTGGTAGTTAATAGGTTATCTGCACAGCTTGTGTACCAACATCAAAGTAGAAGGTTTTATTTTTTTGCAAGACATCTAGGAATTGGGCAAAACATTCAATTTGGTGGCACCTGGCATTAATCAGGCTGGTTCAAGGTTTGAGTCAGTTACTCTATCTGCTAAAACATTTCCTTTATAGTCAATGAAGGGGAAAAATAAAAGACTTCACAGGAAGACTCTTTCCGTACTGAGAAGGGTCTGTCCAACAGGTAAGGTGAACAGCCTCATTACCTTCATTGACAATGGAAAGATCTATCATGGCTTGCTTAAAGTAAATGCTAACTTTTAAATACTTAACTTTCAGTGAGGGGAAGATCTTAAGAGCTTCTGCCTCTCTCAGGCAGCCAACTGGTGTATTAAGTACCTAATTATGTTTAAAGTTCTGCTTCTTGGCTCTTGGAGATCCTACAGATGCGAAAATGTTTCTGGAAAAAATATGTTCCAGTACTGCATAAAGGAAGAACTGTTTCCTACCAATTTATAAACTTATTAGCATGCTTGAATAATTAAACTTTGTGCTACTTTCTAAGAACTGCCTATGATAATTTTAACTGTCTGCCTGTATGTGTTGATAAAATACAATTGCTGTGATGACATAATATTTTTTTCTGAGATAAGACAGAGTGACAACCTTAATCTTTCCCTAAAATTATATATCCCACAGTTTCTGTAATTCAACTTGCATCAGAATTGCATGTCTAGTGGCACAACTCTGTCACAAACACTGAAGAAGATCCTCCTTTTCTGGCAAAGGTATATAATTAGAAGCGTCCGTGTTCCCAGAAAGAATTCTTTTAATTATCGTGTGTCTGGCAACAACCAGTTGGCAAATATGAGTGAATAAAGTAGAACAGAGTACTTCATTTGGAAGGGACCTACAATGATCATCTAGTCCAATCCTGACCACTCCAGGGCTGATCAAAAGTTAAAGCATGTTAAGGGCATTGTCCAAATGTCTCTTAAACACTGACAGGCACAGGGCATTTATTGCTTCTTTTTAGAAAGTAAAGAAATTCTTCCTAATCTTCAGTCTAAACCTCTTCTGAAGAATCTTTGAACCACTCCGATCCAAAGAGAAGAGATCAGCACCTTCCTCTCATCTTCCTCTCCTCAGAAAGCTGTAGAGACCAATGAAGTCACCCCTCAGCCTCTCTTTCTCTAAACTAGACAAGTCCAAAGTCCTTATCAGACTTTCCTTCCAGACCTTCCACCGGCTTTGTTGCCCTCCTCTTATTATCTTCACATTCTTACGTTGTGAGGTGCAGAGCTGCTCACAGTACTCAAGGTAAGGTCACGCTAACACTAAATAGAGCTGGATAATCTCTTCTCTTTACTGACTGGTTATAGTGTTTAATGCATCCCAGAACGTGGTTGCAGACTTCTTCAGGCCTCCAAGATCTTTAGTAGATGATTGAGAGAGGTCCTGCTGTAACTTCTAGCTAATTCAGTATCTGGGATGTGGCCCCATGGACTTACAAACTTTTAACTGATACAGTCCGTCCCCTACAATTTCAGCATTCACAAATGAAAAATCTGTTCCTGTAGTCGTGGTCCTTCAAGTCAGAGGACTGAGCAGCTCACAGTCTATCAGTATTATTAAACATCGAGGCAAAAATGCATAGAATGTTTCAAGAACAGCCAGAAAATGTGTCTTAAAGCTTGCCACATCTCCTAGATCAGTCAGAAGGGGCACCAGGGAAGTTAAAGAATAGTGAAAGACTACCAGTCTCCTCTTTTTATTCACTACACAAATATATTTTCATAGCATGAATTAGTATTTATAAGGTGTTTATTTGTCTATTGGATTCTAATAAGGTATTTATCATAAAGTATTTATAAACTGAATCTAAAAGTATGAACATTTGTTTAAAATGCTGAATTCCTCTGAGCCTCATCAGGAAACAAATGACTATCTTGCAAGGTGTTCTGGGAAGATAAATATCCTTGAAAAGGGTTACATCTAGGAAGCAGAATTAGTTCATATTTTTCCAATTATACATAGAACTTCTGTATTGAAATCTTGTCATAATAATAACTGCAAGGGGGACAATGCTCCAGCATTCACATTTATACCAAATTCTGACACTGATGACAGATTTACCTAGGCATTACCCTTGTACTGCATCCTGTAGCATATATGGCTGCATTAATACAGAAGAAAATAATTGCTAGGCTTCTCAAAAATTTTACCATATATATTATCTAATAAATGAGAATACTGTTTGCCAAATACTAATGTTACTTGTTCTGCCTGAGAAGCTGCATATTTAGTAGTTTTCTTCACTCAAAAGACAACTTATTTTCATTTGTTTTTCCTCCACTAGTCTGCTGCTGCAAGAGATAATTCAAATGCAAGTTATCACAGGACAAAGCTTCCACAGCAAGTAAAGGACATTTTATGTAGTTCTTTTTAATTAAAAAAGAACTATTAATTTAGTATCCCAAATTTTGGGACTTTTGTTACTATAGTAGAAACAATAGGGAGAACTTTATCTCAGCTCATGGGTTTTGAGGTTATTGCCATCTCTGGTGATGAATGATGCAAATCCCTCTCTATTAGATTTAACAGGACTGGTTGAATGATTTTTCCTTCAGCTAATACCACATAAGCCATACTGCAAGTGTAGGTATTCAAGTATTGGGAAAGGGAATATAATTAGCGAACAGTTCTCTGAAAATATAAAAGAAACAAACAAAAAAGGGAAATATATCTTTCAGATGATTCCTTATACTTCTTTCTCTTCTCTTTAGAAAATTTTGTCTGTAGCAATGTAAGACAGTTGTTCTAATGGAAATACCAAGTGCTCAAGAGGAGGGACAGGCCACTGACATTAGTATACAATCCCGTGTGGAGAGCCTTATCTTCCCTGAACATTCACTATTTGGCATTTATTTGTTTTAGTTTTTGGCAACCTCCCTTTCCCACCAGGGAAGTCCAAGGTCTGAATGAGCTGTTTGCTTTCTGCTCTTCTGCACCAGGAGCTTCTTGGAGACCCAATGGAACTGATGCCGTAAGATTGGTTTTTAAAATTCAAATCTGGCACCCTGTGAAACTGAGCTACAAATTTTCTAGGCAAAGCAAACTGTCACATTAGTACTAGCTGGCAAAGAATAAGGTCCCACGTCATTTCTGCATAAAGTCTCCTCTTCTGTTTAGCCAGAGGCTCTGTGCACCCTCATTCTCTATTTCAAACAGGAGAATTCAATGTGGCTTCAAGTCTCCTTTAGGATCTGTCCTTTAACTCACTAGAAACTATCAATCAATTCCCTCAGGAAATATACAACCTAATTTAACAGCATGAGTTATGATCTTCCAGTCTGTATGTCAGCTGAAGCTATTGGACAAATAACTGTTTTCCAAATAACTTGGAGTAAGACCAAAAGTTAGTATGTTTTGTTCAACTCTAATAACTAGAAGTCTTTTGGGTCTAAAAAATTTTCATAATTCTCATATTAAATGCATAGAAATTGCATGTAATCCTTTCACAGTCCAGATACTGGATTGTCTTTTTGTTTTATATCTAAAAGGATTACTACTGTAAGACCTAATTCTTCTCAGTTTTTATGCAAGTTTACAGTATGTATGGAAAGGCATATATTCTGCCTCACCCCTAAATCTTCTCCTGTCTTTCTTTTCCATTCCCACACCTTTTATGAAGGGTATAATATAAGAACTCAGAAAGAAAAGAGCTACTGCAACCTGATATGTACAACAGCTGTGAAAGGATATTTTTGCATATTCCTCTAGGGTTGGCAGTGCAAAAAGATACGGATGAACAGAGCATCATATCAGTGTTTCGTCTGTGCGCCTCAAGAACCGCAGGAAGAATACAAGAGCAAACAGCCTCACAAAAATATGGTAATGAATGCACTGCCTCCACTTTCACTGTCAGCTTTCTGATCTTCCAACGCAGAAACCTCCAAACACATCTTTCAATAATGCAGAGGGAATTAAAAATCAATGCAAACCATAGATAAGAAACCTTTCTTACCTTTCCTGTCAGATTTGCTCAAATATTTTCAGTAGGTGGGCTACTAGTAGCTAGGTTACAAGAGTAAGTTTAATTGTGTGTTCTGTGAGGGAAAATAGCATAATGAGTGCATTTTTAAGTGAGACTTACCTACATCATATTTTTTTGACCCTGTCTAAACAATAAAGCTTTTGGGTTTAATCTAAATTGGCCTTTAGCCTTCCAGAAGACTTGTAATACCAGGGGTTTTTTTGTTGTTTGTTCTACCCACTAAGGATTCACAGATGTTTCTTTTTCCAATGGAATAAAATGTAGCTTTAAATGTGAAATTATAAAATAACATTTTTCCCTTCGGCAGTTTTACTTATTTTTGTGTAGTGTTTAATTTTGCAGTACTTGTCAGAGTAACTTGTTTTAAGACATGGAATGTCCAGGCAACCTGAAAGAATTGACTGAGATTGTAATAATTCTCTTGGTAAAAAACATGCATAAACTCTGAACGCAATTAGAAACTCAGTTTTGCCAATTTAATGTTTAATTCTTTCTCATATTTTATTAATAAACAAGACCCAGGAATATGAAGAGAGGAACTGCAACACTTTTTATTAATCCACACGAACACAGCCTACTTGGTTTAGCAGAAATGACTTAGTCTCCAATGTTTACTATCAAGCCTTATGTCGTGTCTGTCTCTCAGATACCTCATTTGGAAAGCAAACAGACCTAGCACTCACTCTACTTCTGATCTTTGATTTCTGGGTAATTTGTAACACCACAAGTTTGCAGAAAATTCCAGGTTGGACCCAGTCAGCTCCCCTAGATCTGTAACACTTATGTAAGCTGTTAGTGCCTAACAAAATAGTCCTCCTGAAAGAACTGTTTAACGTAATTTTACTGTTATTCAAGAGATACACTTATCTTTGAAAGCTTTCAGAGTAACTCTTTACTTGCTCAAATTGTACTTTCTAGCTTAAGGAGGAAATTTAAGGTTAAAAGACTTCAAAGACAACTCCAAAGTCTCTCTTCATTTATGCTTTCCTATTACCATATCTGGCTTCAGCAACAATTGAGTTTTCCCCTTTAAAATCACAGATTCATAGAATCATTGAGGTTTGAAAAGACTTTTAATATCATCAAGTCCAACCATAAACCTAACACTGCCAACTCCACCACTAAACCATGTCCCGAAGTACCGCATTTATACATCTTTTAAATACCTACAGAGATGGCGACAGAACCACTCAACTACCCTGGGCAGCCACTTCCAGTGCTTGACAATCCTTTCAGTGAAGTAATATTTTGTAGTATATAGCCTAAACCTCCCCTGGTACAACTTGAAGTTATTTCATGTTATTCTTTCTCTTATTGATTGGGAAAAGAGACCAACACCCACCTCAATGCATCCTCCTTTCAGGTGGTTGTAGGGAGTGATGAAGTCTCCTCTCAACCTCCTTTTCTCCAGATAAAACAACCCCAGTTCCCACAGCCACTGTTCCTAAGACTTGTTCTCCAGACCCTTCACCACCTTTGTAGCCCTTCATTGCACATGCTCCAGCAGCTCAATTTTGGTTTTGCACTGAGGAGCCCCAAACTGAACAATAAATCCTTTTAAGTCTCAGATGTCTTGTAGGTGTAGCAGAACACAAGACAGTTTGTTAACTCCGCTTGGCCAAGGGAAATACCATGAACCTCTTCACAAACAGTCATTCTATAAATACCACACAATGATTTTCATCGTCACAGAAGCTTTAATTCAAAATACAGTTACATGTAAATTTAGAATTTGTCAAAACATCCACAAAAGAAATGTACAAATATGTGGTGTTTAGAAATCTCTTCCAGTTCCATAAACTGCCTGTCCCTACAACCGTGTACTTCCCAAAGAGTTAAATCTTAGCCATAATGCTAATTTATTTTGCAAATTTAAAAAACGCAGTCATCTTCATATCTCATGGTCATGTTTACTCAATTCTTGCTTATAAAAACCCAAAACCACAAAATACCATAAAAATGAAAATCTGTAAATAAAATCATTTCAGTTAAACAAGTGTAAACCGCATCACCTAAGAACCTTCAATAGTAGTTGGATGGGCATTTCTAGAGGGAGACTAAATAAGTAGCTAAGTTAAATGGGATATATCTTGCTCCAGAGCTACAGCCATTTCTCCAAGTTCTGTAGAAAAGGCCTCATTATCATAAAAATATAATTTTCAGGCAGAGTTTTTAAGTGAGAGGAGTCCTTCCCAACCACACTAAAATCTCTAAGATGTGTGTTTTCCTTCTTATAACAGGAAACCCAAAGCCAGCTTCTTCTATATCACAGGTGGCAAACCCAAGGCCTGGGGACCGAATCCAACCCTCCACCTTGTTTCTACCCAGCAACAGCGCCGAGCTCCTTGCCCCTATGCTCCTGCCAGCACTGGTCATGTGTGCAGCGTGTGCGATGTGTGTTACTCTGCTGGATCAGGCTGATGTGGCCCCTGGTGAAAATGAGTTTGACACTCCTGTTCTGCGGTATAAGGTTTCTAAAATACAGCTGCTTCTATATGTTGTAGTACATAAACTAATTTAACAGCTCTGGAGTCAGAAGCGTCAAAAGTTTTATACTTTCTTAGAGGAAAATGGTACAAAGATCAGAATGGAAAGTAACTTAGAACTTCAGACACTTGGGTATGATTTACTGATGATGCCTTAAAACAATAAATTGCAAAAATGCTAGTTGCTAACAATTTATTTTCAAACATTTACTTATAATACAAATATAATACTTAAATATTAAAATTAAGTACCTGAATATTAAAATACAGGGAACAGAAAGTATTAGAGTTAGCAAGTGCAACTTTCACCATCCAATCCCTGAAGATTGTTGAAAATATATGTTGTCCCATTAATGAGGAGAACAGACATACAAGATTATTATTTTCATTAGTATATTTGGAAAATTTCTTTAATAACTACTCTCTTCTACAATTTGCATACAAAGCTGATATACTTCAGTCTGAAAGCTTGCCAATATTTTGATTAACCCCTGCCACATTTCAGCATCAAATTCTTTTTCCTTATTGACTCAGCAAGTCATCTAATGCAAAACATAATCACATCCTAAGTGGCAGAGGTTCTTCCTTCCAGTGTGTGCTGGCATGTCATTTGCTCTGTCTCTTTACAGCACTTGGAAGACAAAGAATAACTGCTGATGTTTTTCCAGCCTTTCAGTTCCTTCATGTCAGTGATATGTCATAAATTCGTAGGTGGAGTTTCACATCCTTTTTTTGCTATTTTATACTTCAGCATAAAATCTTTTTGATAACTTGATTTACATCATTTTTAAAACTTCTGGTTTCAGAGATATTAGCAACATTCCATGAATGTCTATCTTTCTCAGGTTTAAGATGACATTTCAAAAGTTTCAAGACTGGTATACACATCTGGTTTTAATAATGGTTTCTTATTCTGTTTCCATGTTAGATTTTACATTAAGAACATGTAAGAAACAGTAAAGTCTTAGGTGTTTCAAGAAAGGCAAATAATTTTAGAAAAAATAAAAAGCAGTTATGACATTAGATGATGAGTAGGTGTTGGTGTTGGGTCATAGGATAGACTTTTCCAGCCTTATGATACTATGACAGAAACCCATACAACCCAAGTATAAATTTAGCATTCCAGTTCAATATTTTTTAACTTATTGTCCATTTGAAAAGTAAAAAAAAAAAATAAAAATCAAAGTTTGCCACCAATTTCCTTCTTTAATTTATTTTTTTTAAATTTTATCAGTTCTTTAGGAGAAAATAAATGTAAGAGACCAAAATGGAATTAATAAAAAAGAGGTCCAAGAGGGATCATCCCAAACTACAAAATGAACATATCTGTTATTTCTATTTCAATTGTAATGTTGATATTTGAAAATTAAAATGTAACCAACGTTTCCAAAAATATTTTTTTAAGTAGTGAGTTTCACAGAGAGAAATAGAAGGGGATTGCAGCATTTGTTTGCTATAGATCCTATCAGCTTTGATTTCCTTCCTTGGAAGATCTTATTGGCATAAAATTCTTTCTACTACAGGTTTAAACCTGAAAAAAGCTTTAAACTTCTGAAAAAAAAATGGTTTCCGAAAGAGACCTCAAAGAAAATTTGCATTTCCTCATAATATCTTTCTAAGGACAAAATGTTAGCACTGATATGCTTTCCTAGAGTATATCCATGAGATTTTTTTGCCAAATCTTAAAATACAGGCATCTTTCCACAATCCTATCACCCAGTCCATTTCTTTCCATTTATTTGACCCAGTGTTAGTCACAAGCAAACTTTAATAAATGAGGAAGAATCTTTGCGTGCTTTCTAGCTTCTTACCTAATCATTAAGCATATTTTGCAAGCAGGGGTTGTTAAGCTTCAAATTAGAAATGAAATGCCATGATAGATCAATGATTTTCTTAGGAGTAAGCTTTTTAAACTTGTCATCGCAACAGACAATTATGACCCTTTTCATCCACCGCAACCCAATTTACCATAAATAAATCTATTCTCCATCCTTCCTATAGACCTTGAGCCGGTAGCCACCGGAGTTGTATACATCATTTCAGATACTCTTTAAAACAGACTGAGTATTCTGCATCCTAGTCACTCCATAAATTGTTATGGTAAATATTTAAATATATACAGTACTTGTTTATATAAGACATAACGACTTTAAATTAGGCTGATTAGATTTGCCTGACTGAATGTATGTTAATAATTTACTCTTCATCAATTTGTTCCAGTGCCTAGAGGGCTTTGAGAACATTAAAAAATAATAAAATACCCCAACCCCTCTAAAACAACAAAACTCGAAATGTTAATCAGAAATGCAACTCAATTTATCTGAACAATGCATGTTAGTTCAAAATGATGATGATCAAAAAAGTCATAGTCGTTTCATCTAGACACAGATTCAAAAGTAAAGAATCAAATCATTTGAGATCAGGCCTCTGGGCAATTTGTAGGTGAACTACAGAAGAAAGAAGGAATAAGTGTATATTACCTTTTTATACAACATGCTGAGTTAGATTTGATGTAGAGTTTTTGATCCAAGGCTCTTCTAATGAGCTGACAAATGCAAAAGTAGTAAGCAAGTCAGATTTTCTCAAACACATACTTGAAAAGAAAAATGATTAGTCTTCGTTTCAATTAAAGATTTTCCATCCTGCAGTATGTATTGCTGATCTCAGTAATTTTGCCATTCTGAATAAGTCACTCTAGAAACACTGAAATATATTTTTAGACAAAATCCATTCATGTTAACGTCAATGGGAAATAAGTTTCAAATAAAAGTTCACATAATTCCTTGCAAAAATGCTTTGCTACTCAAAGATACCAATCTTTTGTACCAAACTATGCATCTAAAATAAGGGTGCTTTCAGAGACTGCTAATCAAAGTCTAATTTTCCAATAAGCATGGAAGGACACCAAGGCATGTTTAAACAATAATGTCATTGTTTTCCTCCTTGCCAGGTCTCCTGTGGTTTAGCCCCCCATGAAGCCACCAGAAAGCATGCTACAGCAGCCCATTCATGGCTGTGCTGGGTCACTTGCTCTACATCAAGTAGCTCACCTGGCTTCCAGCTGATTTCACACAGGTCCTGTGTCATATATACCAGTCCCACCTAGACAGCTCTCACATCCTAGGGCATTTCACGTGGCATTACAGAGGTGCGTGTACAACTAGGAAAAAACGTCAGCATTCACAAGTGATTGGTCAATAGAGTTAATAGGGTCAGTGATTATTTCAGCCAATCAACTGCAAAAGGTTCAATTCTAGTGCTGTAACAGATTCACCTCCCTGAAGCTGGATGTGTGGAGGCCTGAATTCTTCTGGGACACTGCTGAGGGCCAGGGAGAGGTGTTGTCAAATATTTACAATGGCCTTAATTACCTGTGTTGAAGTAGGAAGTTTAGCTTAATATTGCTAAACAGAGGGGTTCTAATTGTTGGTGTTTACAAATGTGCTGTGTCTGGAGAGGAGGCTGATGCCACATGAAGGCACCAAGGGCTGTTTCAGGTGTTCCAGAGTTCCCGGGATAATATGTTGGTTAGCACATCTCTCTCCGCAGCAAGTTTGACTCTAATCTCTTCCAGCTAAGAAGAGCAATGAGATTTATCATTGCTGCCTCTAGTCCTTTTTTAGTCACATAGAAAAGTACCAGAGTACCATACATTCAAGACCAGTGAGAAACCAGTTTGTATGTAACAACGAAGACCTGCATCTGTGTATTGCTGATCAGATGCTGCACAAAGCTAGGTCCTTGGCTATGAATCATAGAATCATAAAGTTGGAAGAGACCTCTGAGATGACTGAGTCCAACAGTGCCTATCTCCCTACTAAATCATATCCTTAAGGAACTCATCTACCCATCTTTTAAACACCTTCAGAAATGGTGACTCCACCCCCTCCCTGAGCAGCCTGTTCCAATCTCTGACCATTCTTTCAGTGAAGAAATTCTTCCCTTCCTTCAAGCTCAGGATCTGCTAAGTTTGCGTAGCTAACGTGTAGTCAGTTCTGCATTTCATTTCCTGCAGAGCTACCCATTCCAGCGGCTGCTGTGTCTTTCCCATGGATGCTTCCCACTGCTGGGTGTCAGGGTAGGATTAAGAGCTAAAGAAACGTGCTAATTACTTAGTGGGATCAGCATCTGCTAATGAGATGGGGTACTGCAGTCAAACACTGCTCTGTGTTTGAACAACTGAATAACTGCTGAAAATATCGGGCACTGAGGCAACAGCTTATTTAAGAAATGTTCTTGTTAGCTGACACCTAATCTGTCCATTATTGGACACTTCCAAGCCCCAAGGTTAAAACACATAAATAGCGTTCAACAGGTTAATTTTTTCAGAAAAGGGGATTTGGGGCATGTTTTATGGTACATATGGAGAGAACTGGATCCACTATGAAAATGTTACATCATGGATTACAATTATTAATATTTCTTGTCCTTTTACTACAAACTGACTTTGCAGAAGCACCTTCAGCTCAATTTCATATTAGAGTAAAATCATTCCACAAGTAAAACCATCCAGCTCCTGGGACTTCTGTCCTTCCTCTCTGTGAAAACCTGATGCCTCTTTGTACCTTTATTCAGCTTCAAGGCTCTCCATCTCCTCTTCAGTAATGTGAGGGAAAGAATAACTGTGTGAGGATTCCCTTCATGGAGTCCTCATCTCCCATGTAGGAAAAGGAGATGTCTGTTCTTTCCTGGTACCATGAGGTCAAAAGTTCTGAGTGGGTTTGGAATAGATTGGTTGGAGCAAAATGACTACAATTCTCATGATTAACTTCAGTGGTCCTTGAGGTATCTCTGTGGGGTTTTTTTTCTCTTGAAGTGTTTTCCCAAAATATATAAAAGTAGTAACTTGTCTCCAGTGTCCACTGAGGGATTCAGTTTTGCCCTCATGTCATAGACTGACAAGCTACACAGCTCACCAGAGTATAAAGCATTATACACAGCACGCTTTGAATCACTGAATTTTGTCCCTCTCCATCCTTCCTTTTTATGCCATTGCTCACTGTTCCCTAGAAAGACACAAATTTAGCTCTTCAACCAAGGACCATGGAAAGATGATTTTAGTAGCAATAATAAAGTACCTGGCTTTACAGTAGAGAGTAGTTGGCTTAGATTTATTTTCAAGTTTTTTTCAAAGCAAAATGCCTTTCTTTATTCAGAATTTCATGTTTTCAACATCTGGAATATTTATTTTTCCCTGGATGATACTTTTCCTTTTCTTTTCATTTCATGATACAGTAACATTTTCAGAAACTCTTTACTTTTATAGAATGGTTCCAAGATGGGAAAAAAAATATAGGAAAATGAGATTTTTCTCTACAAACCCGCAATTTATTGAGCCAATACCAGGGAACTACCTCTTAATATTGTGAAATGTAACTGACTGTGCTCTAGAAAGCAAAATTGCAGTGCAGCTATGAACCTTTGCAGGAATGTACCACCTGATTCTACATCAGAATTAGTAAAGCAACGTGAAGCCACTAAAAAAATATCTGGTTGTCTGTATTATGATGAGTTATAAAAGATGGTAATCATGGTGTGAGGGGGTCTCTGTTGGATTTAGATCCTGTGTTCCATGAAGCATCCTGACAAATGTCTAAATATTACTGCAGCAACATTACAGAGCTCAGTGGGATTCACAAACTTCACTACAGGGTGATCAAGTGTTTTTAGCAGACAAAATGCAAATTCAATGTGACCGTGGGCAGCTCTAAGTTATGCAATCTTCACTTTATCCCAGATATTGCTAGAGGAATTTCTCTTTTGTTTAATATCAACAACATTTTTCCCTTGATTTCACTCACTATAGTCACATGTAATCATGTCAATATCAAAATATAGATGCCCAAACTACCTTTTTAATTCATGCATATTAGCCAAGGATTAACAAAATGTTATAAAAAAAATAAATTAATAACACTGCACAGTATCTCTATAAGAAATCAAACCCTTTTTACAGGTTATTATTCAATAAATGGCATGGGAATAAACTGTTTAACACACATTATCCTTCATATCCTTCAAAAACCTATCTCGCCTGTACTGTACTGGCAAAAAGCAAGGAAAATATTGATATCTTTCAAAGTGCTGCTACATGCTGGGCAGAAGCAGGACTACCTGTCCAATCCACACCAGACTGAAATAAAAAACTATGAAATTAGACACAAAAAATTAATTCCAGCTCTTTTGAAAGGAAGAGCTATCACAGGTCTCTTTGCAGCTGCTCCCTGAATTTAATATTCTTGATAGTTTTACCAAATCGTCTCTTGGAATCTTCCTCTCTGTGACTGCAGGAAAAGTAAAGAGTGCATGAGCTGATGTAGCTCATGTAGCTGCCCTAAACTGTGACACTACTACAAGTAAGTTTGCTGTTATGTGTGATGTCCTGATTCGACATCATGATGCTGCTTAGCATATGAATCTGTTTTTGCAGTAAACTCTTTCTTGTGCTTAACTTTTTCCTAGGCATAAGGTATCACTTCGTTTATTTATCACTTATTTATCTGAGTTTTCTACTTATTCCTAAATAATATGTCTTAAGTCATTCACTTAATACATTTGCTTATTTGATTTATTTATCATAAGCTGTGGAAGATGATCAATTGTTCATTGTTTGGAGCAAAATAATTATTTTCTTTCATTATATCCTAATTGTAACTTCTGCCTGAAATTTTATATATGTACTCTCATTAACATTCAAAAAGACTGCTCACTGCAGGAAAGGTTTAAAATCTATATAATTGCATTTTTTTTCTCACACTATTCTACAGAAGAAACAGAACTCCAGAAAAAAAAGGTAGACCTTGTTGTATTGTCACCATTTATTACTGTTAAATTCCTTTTATATCTGAGTTGAAGAAAACATAAATCACATATAAGACACAGTATTGGCAAACGCTGCCCATCTTCAGTTCATCATAACTCAGCACTCTGTGGTTTGAGAACACTGAGAAATGGCTGCCACATATCAAAAGTATGAAAAGGTCCCTATGCCCCTACTCTATTAGCATAATTCTGCATTGCAGAGTCTTATTTTGGACTGTGATTTAATTAATGAAATTATGCAGTGTTCTGGAGGACAAGTGGAGGACCATAAACCCTTTCCCACCCATCAGTTTTGATCCCTGTCTGCAAGTGACTTCTGACAGAGCTGAAGTGCAGCCACTAAGCTAATGAGCCCCTGGTTTGTATTTGCTCTTCTGGCATCAAGCTTCTCCTGGCTTGACTTTCTGATGACTCCAACACACAAGAAGCTGGGTAAACCTCTGTTTCCTGAGCCACCCGTGCCATTTCTATATGCTGATGGATGGGATGTTTTGCCAGGAAGAAGACATGAGACTGAGTCTTTTCAAGCTGGGAACACAGACATGGTCTCTAGATTTTTCTTGTAGTGGCACCATCACCATTTTTTTGTGCATCTTTGTCGTTGCTTGGCAGCTCCTCACAAACCTTTGATACTGTTGAAATGACCTTCTGAGACTTTATCTCTTTCTATGTGCTGTCTACGGGGCATAGGTAGCTATGTGACATGTAGATATGAAATCAGTAATGGGAAAAAAAGCCTGTATTAGTTAACCCAGTGCTACATTCTTGTATGATAAACCAGAATTGACATAAAAAATTAGGATGATTCTACTATGTACTGCATTACTTCAGGACAGAAACAGTACCCAAAGCTTGCATTTTCATTTTACCTGATTGTTGCTGTTTTTTCTAGAGTCAATATTTCTGTATTGCATGGCAGGGGTTTTCTTGGACAATGAATTATACTCCATCATTCTGGATCCTGAAAGATGCTTAGATATAGCCAACGGATTTCAGCATTCACTCATACATAAACTCATGGAATTGTGTAACCATTTAAACTGAAAGGATAACAAATGCTGCAACCAGATTCCATTACTTTATCTACTTTGTTCCACATGTAAAATGTGAGTAATGAGTCTTCAGATTAGGTTTGGATGTCGACTTTGGTGATGACATAAATATTAAACCATGTGAAGAGTGAATTTTTCCATGTCTCCATGGCTGGTTTCACAGTTTTCATACAGAAAAAAAGGATGGAACTGATCTCTTGTTTCAGAATTCATAAATATCTCCAGCTTTAACAGAAAAAAACCCCACTGCTCATGGAACATTTTCCACTGTAGCATAATATAATAGTATAATAGAATTAAAGGGTCCTATAGGGATGAATGCATATTTCTGAACCTTGATTGAAACCATGTTAGCTGGTTGGTTGGCCTTCTCCTTGGCTATCGTGGCAATGTCTTCCCACAGCCACCTACACCACCGACCAGCTTTCCAGCCCTTTGGGAATGAAGCAGTGTGACAGAACAGTTGCTCATAAGTTTCCTGGCATCCCAGATATTCATCTCTCCCTGCTGTTTGCCTTTTCAAGTACCTGGAAGTTGGGGCACTGGCAAATAAATATATTTCAATTACATACTCAGAACTTGAATTGTCTTTATATCTTTCTCTGCCCCTCTTCTCTCTCTCTCTTTTTTTTTTTTTTTTTCATTTAATTTAAACTTGTTGCTCCAATTTTGAGCACATAGGAAATTAAACATAAAATCCAATTATTCTGAAGAATAGAAATCTTATATTGCAGAAAACTCTAGCAATCTATGCTCAAGGATAATAATATATTAAACAGCATTACTGTAGCACTCTTGTCAAGGATAAAAATAAGTGCTTAAAAACCTCCTTATTGAACTCTTAAGTACTTCTCTAAAAATATTCTATCCACTACTGGGAAGAGATGCATACTGGAAAATTCTTAAAAATCACAAACACAACTCCGTCATTTACAGCTTTGTTTTTATATATCACTCATATATAAATATACTTCCCTTTGTGAAGTATTTTCATGTGGTTCATAGCTAATATTAAATAGAAAAAAATAACATACACTATATAACATCCTGTATATGTGGAGTGTCTGTAACACTTACAGTTTGCCTCAAAAAAGCTAGGACCCCATACAGTTAAAATATTGAAAATTACTGATATGTTTGGATAACACTAAAATTTTTTTCAAATATCAATTACTTTGAGAATAAGTTAAAAGTTACATAAATATAATAAATATTATGAGAAATAAACACTAGGGAAAAATATTGAAGTATGTACTCTGTCCTTACAGAGCATTCTTTGTGCACTAAAAGCTCTTCAAGATCTTCAGCCCTTTTTCTTATCTGGCATCAACTCAGTTTCAAAATAAGTCGAAATATCTAGTTGAAGATATAGCGAAAATCTGTTTCTCTTCACTGTAAGATCTGTCCCTACCTAGCCTGAAGTCACGACAGACTTTTCAGAATATACTTTGATGGTAATACAGCTTGTCTTAATAGGTCAACACAGACAGGCATGCAGAAAGAATTTAGAAAAGTATTTCTAGTAAAATTCATCAGTTTGAGGAAGCTAATAGTTTAACTATTGACAAAAGAACACTGCTCAAAGAATACCATGAAATCAATCAACTATTTTTAAAACATAGAACAGAAATGTGCATATTAAATAAAATAGCATTTGACAGTAAATCATGTAAACATCAAAGATGTCGTCTGAGATTAAAAGAGCAATGATGTTAGAAATAATAACATAGCAAACGTTGTAAGGAGCTACAGAGGTGTAGTTAAAAGTGATGGTAGCTTTGCAGTTGTGTAGTGCCTTTCATCCAAGGATTTTAAGGTATTTTAAAAAGTCACACTGTTGTATCTAGTTTGTAGATGAAATTGAGATTCAAGTTAGGAGGTGGATATCTTGCCTCTTGGATAAAGAGAAGGTAAAGATAAAACTGCAAGGTCTGGATTTATTGCACCCAACTCTAACCTTAAAAATAGGTCGCTACTTGAAGTCATCCAGGCACTTTCTAATGTCAGTGTAGACAAATAGAACAAGAAGATGATTCTTTTTACTTATCTTACAAATCTAATTTAAGATATATTTACAATTTATGAAGAATGGCACCTTCAAAATGTTTATTTACTTTATTAGAAGAACCTGAGATCCTTACCCTGGATGCTGATGTCTACATCGCAGAATCCTTAGAGACCAAGGACATCAACCTCAAGTGCAAGAAGGCATCTAAATAGCTCAGATATGAGTCTTCTATATGTTGATGGTAGCAAAACTGTACACAGAAGTGTATGAACTTCACCCAAAACCTTCTGAGATACCTGCACTCCTTAATGGATCTGGCTGCCTGTAGAATTTTATATAGTAAAGCAGTGCAGAGGAAAGAATGAAGTCCAATGGTCTGATGGTGTTTAATATTAAACATGGGGAAGATTTAAGAGATGAATATGCAGTTATTATCTGAGAAATAACAAATGAAGAACAGAACCTTTTACATTGCTGATTAATATTTTATCTATTTGCTTAGTTAACGGTCTTGTTGAGATACTAAGGACTTAAAAAACAGTAACTGTTAAGACTGTTTATTTCATTTCCACCAAGGGGAAAATAACTATTAATATTTGATTTTATGTGTATGTACACTGAGCTCAGGCTGTTTTGTGAAAATGAGATGTCTCAAATCCAAATTGAGCTCCAAATATTTTTTCACTCACATAACATGACATCACTTGTTTCTTCCAGTGCGTCAAGACTTTCTTTGTGCCTTCTCCTACTCTTTCCATAGGTGTAAGTTTTTAGTAAAGATTTTTGAAACACGAGACTTCATGCATTACCTTTTACTCCCTTGTCTTCTTTTACTGCAGTGACATGTTCAAGTGCTATAATGATGACTAATACATAATCTGTTGTTTTATTTTATTGTTACATAAAGTTAGTTTTTCTGTTCTCATAATTAGACTTTTGATTTAAGACGCTTTGCCTCTCTAACTAAACTTCTTTTCCAATCTAGCATATCTTTTTATTGCTAGATCCTGCCCAGATTCAGTATGGTCAGTTATACTGTCTCAAAACAAACATAGCTTTTCCCACCTTCATTCAGACTAACTATGCAAATTTATCCTTCCTCCCAAAAGACTGTCTCTTTCTTAAGCTCTAAACTGAAGCATCAGAACTGTGACCAGGACACATTTCAGTTTTGGCAGGTGTTTTACTGCATGAATAAAGCACAACAAAATAAATGTAAATAAAGACTAGTTTTCATGCTGAGATGCATGAAAATAAAGACTAGCCTTCATACTGTTCATTGCAGTGATGTGAATGAAGGAAAAAAAGAAAGCTACAGGATCTTATGACAAGCGAATACTGTGACAAAGAGGCTATGCTTGTTGCGCACTGGGAAAAGAAGAAATGTTGTTCTACGGAGTAAAGGACCATTACAGTCCTTCATGGAACCAAAAGATAAACAAACATTGAATGTCATGAAGATATATAAAATGATTGTCATTATAAAGATCCAGGGAAGATTTCATCCATACTGATTGAGGAACAATCCTGCCGGATTTATAGGAAGATCAGAACACTCATTGGCTATTTTCTTGTTACAGAGAGGAGTGAATTTAAGCAGGGTGTTAAGGAAATTAGTGAACATGGTCAGTAATGTAGATTTTCATGTCGTGATATGTCTCTGAAAGATCAAATTCAATACACAGCATTCTTCTTTAATAGGAGGCATACCCTGAGTAATTAATTTCTTTTTTCTAGTTAAACTTTCAGGGATGAAAAATTGCCATCCAGAGGGACCTTGACAGGCTTGAGTGGTAGGTCTGTGCAAACCTCATGAAGTCCAACAAGACCAAGTGTAAGATCCTGCACCTGGGTCAGAGCAATACCAACCAGAAATACAGGCTGGGTAGAGAATGGATTGAGAGTAACCCTGAGGAGAAGGACTTCAGAGTGTTGGTGGATGAGAAGGTCAACGTGAGCCGGCGATGTGCACTTGCAGACCGGAAAGGCAACTGTATCCTTGGCTGCATCAAAAGTAGTGTGATCAGATAGTCATGGGAGGTGATTCTGCCCCTCTACTCTGATCTCGTGAGATCTCAACTGGAGTACTGCATTCTGATCTGGAGTCCTCAGAAGAGGTAAGGCATGGATCTGTTGGAGCGATTCCAGAGAAGGGCCATAAAGATGCTCAGAAGGCTGGAGCACCTCCCGTACGAGGACAGACTGAGAGAGTTGGGCTTGTTCAGCCTAGAGAACACAAGGCTCTGGGGAGACCTTAGAGCAGCCTTCCAGTACTGAAAGGGCCCTACAGGAAAGGTGGGGAGGGACTATTTATGAGGGAGTGTAGGAATAGGATGAGGGGTAATGGTTTTAAGCTGAAAGTAAGTAGATTTAGATTAGACACTAGGAAGATATTTTTTACTGGGGGTGGGGGTGAGGCCCTGGAACAGATTGCCCAGAGAAGCTATGGATGGCCCCTCCCTGAAGGTGTTCAAGGCCAGGTTGCTTGGGGCTTTGAGCTACCCAATCTAGTGGAAAGTGCCCCTGTCCGTGGCAGAGGGGGTCAACTGAATGATCTTTAAGGTCCTTTCCAACCCAAACCTTTCTATGATTCTATAATTCTATGATTTTCTTCTGTGGTTTTTTGCTAGGCTTATTTTCTTATAAATTTCAGTAGTAAAACCAGGAAGTCTGGAAAGATGGTAAGAGAAAGTACACTATTCCTCTAGGAGATGCAAAAAATTTAGGTCAAATGTAATCATTGGGTGAATAAAGAAACAGAAACAATAAGAGTTAAATGAAAAGAAGGGTTTCATTTCAGGATTTCCGGGATACAGTAGATTCCCAAATATATGCCTGAGGTAATAGAAAAGTTCCAATAAAGTCCTTTGGAAGCCTGCTACCACAACCTGGGACACAAATATCAAGCTTTTGGGATTCTCCTGTATTCTGAAAGCATGGAAATAAAAATTGTCCTCATAGCCTATCTTTATTTTTATATAGGAATATGATATCATAACCTATTTCATATTGAAAGGGACATCTAGAGGTGTCTAGTCCAACCTCCTAAACACAACATGGCCAGCTATGAGATCAGACCAGGTTGCTTAAGCTTTTGTCCTGTCAGATCTTGAAAACATCCAAGAATGGACACCGAATAACCTTTCTGGGCAACCCTTTTCTTTGCTTGCCTGACCTCATGGGCTTTTCATTATATCCAGGTTTAACTTACGCTCATTGTCGCACATCTTCCCATGATGCACTGCTGTGAAGAGCCTGGATCCATCTTCCTGATAACATCCTGGCGTCCTTCCTGATGATCCTGGCATGGAGGGTGAGAAGGCTTCACTACAGTACAGGCTAAACTGTCTGGAATCAGGAATGCCAGAGAGAGAATGACATCATGTAAAGGAGCAAAGTTCCCCTTAGGAATGATATAAGAAATAGCCAAGGCATTGTCTTATAGCAATCCTGGAATAAAAGCACTGACGGGCCACCTTTGAGCAGCAGAATTGGACTGGAGGATGGACCCAGCCCTGGGTTGAAGTGCACGATACTGATGTTCACATAAGTGGTCCATGTGTAAGTGTGCATAACGAGCTGGCTCATGATGCATCTTTGCAGACTCTCTGTAGATTGATTTATGGCAGTAGGGCTCTGGCCAATACATTGTTCAGGGGTTTTTTTGTTTTGTTTTTTTATTTATATTTAAGCACTAACATGCATTTAATCCACCTCAAGGGTGAATGTCCCAGCAAGACAAATCTCAGCTGCAGTCAAGATGTGCAAGGGATATCAGGGGCAAAATGAAAAGGAAAAAAAATTGAAAAAATGAGGAACAGTTTAACTGCAATGAATAGACAGGTGAACATTGCCTCGGGTAGGAACCGGGCAAGGGATTTTGCTTAAAATAAAGGTATATGTCACCATTGATAATAATAACATCTGCTCATCACAATGACAGGTAAATAATTGATGCTTATGCACTTAGTGTAATTCATTAATAGATTTGTCGACTACTAGAAAACAAGAAGACAACAAAAAGGTTTAAACAAGGAAGATCTCCAAAGAATTAAGTGATCGTATTCCCATTTAGAAAGCTACACTGAAGCCTTCAGGATCCATCATGTAAGACTTTTATATAAACACTTAATTATCCTGTTAAATTATAACATGGAAATTCTGTCTCTTATTTTGATATTTACTCAGAAAGGAAGACCTTCCTGGTCCAGTTGGTTGAGTTGCTGCTGGACTGCTCTGCAAAAAACCAACCACATCTGAAGGAGTGGGTACAGAGAGGCCGTCAGTGATCCTGCAGGAGCACATGCTAGTCTTGGTGACACAGCTCCTAGGAGTGGAAGTATTGTCAGGAAGTGCACATTGCCGAGTACTTTTTACCAGATGCTTTGGGAGCTGTTTTTTAACTCTCCTAGCTCTAATGAACTGGATCTAAGCACCTGCAGTCTAGTCCTGAGCCTGTGAGAGCATGGAAATTCCAGTAGGCTTTGGTAATAGCTGAGCTTTCTTGTTCTAAATCCAGCCAAGAGGTTTGGCTTCTGCAATTTGGATACCCAAGAGCTTTCAAAGATTCTGTAAAAGCAAAATGATTGAACAAAAAGTTCCCAAAACTCATCTGACTTATTTGTACAACTGTCAAGATGTACTGACAATAGAAGCAATATGTTTCCTGTATGAGAACTGAGCAGGCAGCATTCTAAATAAGAGCAATAGCTTTGCAGATGGTGGGTATTGTGTACCACAGTTCATCAGATTATAGCGAGTCAATGAACGTGAGATAATATGAAGTGACAATGCGAACTGATGCTTGCACTCCATTTCACATGAAGGAATAAACACTACTTTCATAGAAAAAGGTAATTACTTATACAATATGTTCATTTTAGTCCTCAGAAGCAGGGAAGGAACGTAGAGCTATGGCGCAGCTGAATATCTCTCAATTCAGGATTAAAAAGGGCATTTTGAAGACTTAAAATAATAGTTAAATTTTGTTGAAAGAATAAACCCAGCTATTATGAGAGGTTTGTGATGGAAACCTTTTAGCATGTGACATGACTGAGGTGTATTCAAATTTCTGTTTGACATTTCCAAGAGCACTGTAATCTACCATGATTGAAAGGCTGAACTGCAGAAAATGGAGCTTAAATAAACCTATTTTATTAAGTGCCACAATAGAAAAAACAGTGTATTGTACGTCTAAGGTGCAGCTGGGCAGGGTGCTGGGCCTTCTTGTCTAGACCGTGCTTTTGCCAAGAAAGTTTGGACCAGATGGTCCTTGAGATCCCTTCCAATCTGATACTGTATGATTCTGTGATTCTATGTTACTTTAACCTGTATAATTTCTAAAAAATGTCTCTATGAAGGCTTCTCACTGACAGGGTATTTAGATCACTGTTGTGTGGTCTGTGAAGAGCTGGAATGAGACAGCAACGTGGTAAGAAGTAGTTGTTAACAATTTTAATTAGCCAGTTCCCTGGTTCATTCTTTTTTTGTATTTTGCTAAAGAATTAGGGGGGTTACTCAGATAACTCAAGTAAATGTTATTAAAAAAATTTATAATTAATCAGTATGACCAGAAACAAACCAGTAAGTATCTTCCAAGTTTGACTAAGCTTCATGAGTCCCATTTCTTTTTAGTTATTTGCAAAAGTATTCCTGAATCCAAACTGCAAGATTAATTTCACTGAATCAGTGGCAGAGATGATAATTATTTTCATTGCTCCTGAAAAGCAAAGTTTCACTGTCTGTTTGTTTTCTGGTTTACACTCATAGCTTCTTTAATATGGCAAAATAAATTTACTAACAGGTGTTAAATTTAAGTATTGCCAAAATTATTGCTTAAAAATATCAAAGAACCATTTGTCAAAAATTCTTTTTGATATTACAGGACCTCTAATGCTTGCATTCCTGTAGTTTCTTCATGTTTACATGCTATGCAATATAATTTTTCTACCTTTTTGTCTGCTTAAACTTCAATTATGTTATATTTTCATGCATTTAAAATATCAAAAGGGTCACAATGACTTTCAAAATATTTCATCAAAGCCTTTTAGGGTCACAGTGGCTTCATTGATCATGACCTGTATAGTCATGGATCCTTGATATATACTGTATTGAGACATTCTCATCACACTGCCAAAACATCACCTTCCTTTGAACAAAGTCAATAGTATTACAGATTGATACAACAGACTACCTTCTCCTTACCTTCTCCTGTCCATTTGTCAAAGGGACATCACTCCTCCTGCTACTATTACAATAAACACAACAGCCACTCATCTGTGCCAGTAGCTTTCTGCTAAATTCAAAGCAATGACCAAAACCTTCCATATTACCCATACAGTTATTTCTACTGAGTATTTGCAATTTGACCTGAACTGATATATTTGGACATGGTACTCCAGTGAAAATAGGGACAACTGTAATGTTTATATAAATCTAAGCTGACTTTTTAATACGTTGAGTTTTAAAATTCCATTTAATCTTCATAGATTTTACATATTTTAGATGTTCTAAATAGTAAAACTTTGCTACAAAGAGTGTACTTCGTAAAAACATTCAATATAATTTAAGATGGGATGATACATCAATTCAGTTGTTCCTGTAGATGGAAGAGTATTGTTACTTTGAAGAGCAATGAATGGAAACCCTGGCTAAAGTTAAGTCCTCGTGTCACTACTTTCATTGAGGTCTCTTCAAGCATGAAAATGACCCATTTATTTTCAGTGGGACATTTTAAAGGACTATGAATGCTGAAGTATTTTAAACAGTAGGTTTCTAAGGGTTAGTAGTTACATTATTGGTACAAAAGCATACTGAAGAAATGGACATTTGACAGTTCCAGTAGATGTAAGCAGATAAAGTAAGGTACTAGTCACAATAGTGACGAGGTGAATAGGTAGTTCATAGGGGTCCTTTAGCTGTGTACGCTCCTCACTATCAAAGTAGCAATGGTTGTGTCAGCAATGCCAAGCTGTCTGGTTACTGCTGGAAAATTGATGATTGTAGGACTCCAAGCACAGTACTCTGCTTGTTCTGCAGATGCACCGTCTAGTTCTGCGGATGCCTACTCTGACATTCACTAAAAGGCACAGACAGGTCAGGCTTTGGATAAAGCTAGAAAGCTAAAAGGCATATCTACATCCTTGGAATATGTGATGAGTCTCACTTTTGGCTACATTTGAGAATGGGGAAAAACATCCCTCGCATCCAGCACCACCAACTGGGGAAGAATACTAGTGGCACTTAAAGTCTGTTGACTTGGTTGCTCTTAACTGTCCCTACTCCTGCTTTTTTTTTAAAAAAAAAAATGCATCAACAAATCACAAACAAGAAAAGAATTATTCAATGAAGCTACCTGTTAATCATCTTATAAGACAAGCCCAGGCTATCCAGACGAACAATACCTTCTGCCCTGAGTATTAAAAACCTGATCTTCTTCAGGCAAGTGAGAAGTCATTTCCAACGTTGTTTCCTGGGAGAGCAAATGATATCCTGGAGGACATGGGTACCATCCAAAAGAATCACAGTATCACAGTATCACAGTATTGTAACGTTGGAAGAAACCTTTGAGATCAAGTCCAACCTATGGCCCAACATCTACACCTACTACCTACACCTACTCCTACTTGGCAATCTCAGCAAGCTGGAGGAATGTGCCAGCAAGAACCGCACACATTTCAACAGATCCAGAGATAAAGTCTTATACCTGGGCTGGGACCACCCTGTGCTCCCAGGCTGGGAGTTGACAGTGGCAAATCTGGAGAAAAGGACCTGGCTTCTAGTGGACAAGACACCAAATGCGAGTCAGTGGTCTGGCAGAGGGTCTAAGGACATAATTTTTTGCCATTACTTTACACTTACATGGTTGCACATGGAAAAGTGTCCAGTTTTTGTCCTCGCCTCTCTGGGTACAAAAAAGATACTGAGAAACTGAATAGTCTGGCAAAGAGTCACTAAAATGATTGGGAGGAGAAGATAGGACATACGAGGAGCTAGTTCTTCCAGGTCTCCCGAGCCTGGTTTAAAACTAAAGATCCTGTTGTGACACTGTTGATCATATTACTAAAGTTTAGTAGCATGAAATCTTGGTTTTTATTTCTGATGGCAGGAAGAACTCATTTCAAACATTAGAAGTGAAAAGTTATGATGGTGTTTTGATGAACTGGAGAAAGCTTCAAATTAAGCTGGAGAGAATTTTTTTCCCCCATTATCTCAAAGACTCTTTATCGAAAGTTACTGATTGTTTAAAGGCAGTAAGTGACTAGTAAAACTTCACAATTCCCAAAAGAAGTCTGTAATGCTCACTTTTAAATGCTTAGCTATATTACATAGATGTCAAAGCTGCTATGTTTTGTGACAAAAAAACCCAGAAAGAAAAGAAAAAAAGAAAATGTTGTGCAGTGAAAAAAGAGCTATTGTATTATTGTGTTAGACTCAGTTGTGAGGTATCGGAGAGGAGGTGAGGGAGGGATCACCAGCAGTTTAGGATTCTCAGCACTGCAGATCAAGCTTAATTTTGCTTTTCTGAGGATGGAGAGTGAACGTCTAGGCAGGACTGAGGTGTTTGCATGGAGGAAAAAGGCAAAGCTAAAGGAACAACCAAGGCTTAATGATTTTGCAGAACAGAGGAATGGAAAATTAATTCTGTTGATGGACTGATCGAAGTTCCAATGCAGCCACAGGTCTACTTTGTCCTTTTACAGGAGTGGAAATGCTGCTTTCCAGAATGCCAGCATTGAGACAAGAGATGCTAGGAATTGTGTTACGTTGCATCTCTGGCAGTCTGCTGCTGTTTTGCTGCTGCTACTTTGGTTACTGCAGCAACACCATTGCCTGTGAGTAGATTTACACTTATCACAGTATCACAGTATCACAGTATTGTAAGGTTGGAAGAGACCTTTGAGATCATCGAGTCCAACCTATGGCCCAACACCTACACCTACTAACTACACCTACTCCTACTTGTCAGTTACACCATGTCACTACGTGCCTCATCCAAATTCTCTTTGAACACCTCCAGGGATGGTGACTCCACCACCTCCCTAGGCAGAGCATTCCAGTGAACAATTACCCTCTCAGTGAAGAACTTCTTCCTAATGTCAAGCCTAAACCTCCCCTGGCGAAGCATAAGACCGTGTCCTCTTGTTCTGTCACTGGCTGCCTGAGAGAAGAGACTCACTAAGGATATTTCAGCTATTAAAACACCTACCCTTTATTTGATGACTGGTGAAAAAGACTATTTTTGAAGGTCTTGCATTCATTTCCAGTTTGTAACTGCAAGAATCAGTACACTCAGATACTTATTCAGGAGCACTAAACCAGACGAGGATGTCCCAGTAAGCTTTTGATGTTCACCCCTGCTTTGTATCTTTAAAAAGTAACATTATTTAAGAGGCTTTTTTTTCCTTGCCCATAGCTTCAAGAGGATGATACTGATGATGGCCAGATATCTGGCCTGTTGCCTGTCCTGTGAAATACATATTTTACAGAAGGTCACTAGGGAATACAGGGCTTTGGCCAAGTATGAGGAACAGTCTGTGGAGCCAGAATTCATTTATCTTCTGTACTTATGTGTTCTAACGTGCTATGTGCAGCCTAGTGGGATTTTATACTGACACTTTCTCTCTGATTACCCAGCATCTTTGGTGCTGGGTCATTTAGACAAGTAGGCAGGGATTTCACTGTCTCGAGCTCTGTTATGTACCTACACAGGGGTTCAAAAAGTCACTTGGACTCTTGACTCCCATTTAGGTTTAATTTAAACTGGATGCAAGCTTCTAAGTGCCACTGGGAATCTGAGTCCTTAGTTTTAGTTAAAATGAAACATAGGCACTTTTAGAGTCAGAGAATTAATTACCCTAAATCTGGGCTGAGTTCCAAGTTCCAGCAAGACTGAAAATTTGATACTTGCATACTGTTCCCTTTAGATTTCCATTCCCCAAAGGATATTTTAGCCTGTTTTATTGAAACTGAATATTAGAGCTGCTATTAAACTTCATAGTGTCAATGAGTAAAAATTTGGTGGAATAAAACCTGAGTATATGTATCTGTACACAAGAACTGGCACTTTGAAAACCTTAAGAGCATACCAAAGAAACCTATATCTCAAAAAGAGAAAATTACTGCATATTATTCCATGTAAAATTTCAAATATATTTTTTTTTAATTCTCTTTTTTCTGCCTTTTGTATTAAGAACAGGGCATTAGCCAGCAACGTGTCCTTGCAGTAAAGGAGGAGAATGGTAAACTTGGCCACATTAGAAAAAGTATTGCCAGCAGGTCAAAGGAGGTGATCCTTCCGTACTCAGCACCAATGAGGGCACACCTGGAGTATCATGTCCAGTTCTGGGCTACTCAGTGCAAGAAGTGGCATGGACATACTGGAGGGAGTGCAATGAAGGACCGGAAAGATGACTGAGGGATGGAGCATCTCTCCTGTGAGGAAAGACTGAGAGAGCTGATACTGTTCCACCTGGAGAAGAGAAGGCTTTGGAAGGATCTTATCAATGTACGCAAATACCTGAAGGGAGTGTGCAAAACCAATGGAGCCAAGCTCTTCTCAGTGGTGTCCTGTGACAGGGCCAGAGGTGTTGGGCACAAGCTGAAAGCCAGGAAGTTCTGTCTGAACATCAGGAAACACTTATTCACTGTGAGGGTGACCAAGCACTAGACTAGGAATTTGGTGGACTCTCCATTCTTGGAGATGTTGAAAAGCAACCCGATCCTAATCAACTGGCTCTGGGATATCCTGCTTGAGCAGGACAGTTGCAAAAGATGACCTCAGTTCCATCCTCTAATATTTATTGATTATATCATAAGTATATATAGATGTGTGTATGCGTGTGTGTGTGTGTACACATGTGTACAGATACACACAGAAGGTTAACATAAATGAGTATGTACATTAATGGAAAAAATATATATATAAACCTGTATCTCAGATAGATCTTTATCTTAGGTACAGACCTATACATATACATACATTCATACACCTTATAATCATTGTTCCATATATATGACATTTACTCTTTTCTCCCATTTACATTTTGGACTGGGTAGGAGTTGTCTAGGGGAAGTAGAATGCAAAGATGTAAATGACATATAATTGGTTTATCTCTAAATTCAATCTGATATCAAGATACTTAAATATGGACAACTACAAACCATGTTCATAATTCCAGCAGGACCACGTATTTTAACCAAGAAAATTAATAAAGAAATGAAACATTATCAGTATGCCATAGAGATCATCATCATCTTGTATTTTTTGCCATCTCTGTCTAAGGAGTGGTTGCCTGGGAGATACTGCTCTGACAACACGAGCACTTTCATGTTTTCACAGACAAATATCTGCATATCACCTCTTTGGAGTTTATATTGTCCTTCTTATTCCAGACCTGCATTCTGGCCTGGTCTCTTGCACATGATGGGATGTGATTCTACTTGGTTTCACAAGGTGTGATCTGCTTTCATATACATTACCTAGAAAAAACTGTTTCCTCAGTTAACCTCATAGAATTTGCTAAATATGAATTTAATTTTTTATTCCTCTATTGAAAAAAAAGCCTTCTTGTGAACTGGAAAACTTTTTTCTTTATGGGGATACTAAATTGAACCTTCTCAGTGTCAAAATCTACAATGTATAGAACTATATAATACTGACCTTTCAAGAATGTTTTAATAGTGTGTTATTTGCTGAATGGTGCATTTTCCCATACTTCTTCATTTAAGATTGTTTACAAAGGAAAAAAGCACTTGGAAATGCTGATAACTTCAGCAGAGAAGGTGTTCACCTGTTGCTTTGTTACATACTCTATTTGATTTTTTTAATTACATTTTTTTTCAGGTTTCCTCCAGGTGTTATGATCATTTACGTCTAATAAAGTTCAGGCTAGCTAAATAGCCTGTCACGTAGAGAAATTACACCTATTCATTTTGTCTAGAGAGGCTGGGTTTTTTGAGGCTTTTTCTACTGATGTTCTGGGGGTTTATGAAAGATGTTTTTATTTGATTCTTTGATTGATTGGTGTAGAATAAACATACATAGAGAGAGATATGAAGGACATGATGTGCCTAGGGCTGGGGAACAGCAACTGTAGGAGTGCAGAAAAGAACATGACATTTTATGAGGGACTCAAATGAAGAAACTCAAGGAATATGACCAATATCTTTAAAAAAAATAAGGCACATATCGCATTTGAATTACTGATTCAATAAGAACTACATGCCACATTATTTCTAAGCTTTTGTAATTAAAAGCCCACATTTCTAGAATTCTCATTACATCTCCCCAAAGGATTAACTAAAGAACAAATCAGTTGCTTAGTCTTACTATTTAATTTACCCTCAGGATTTAGCTCAAAATTTCAGGTGTGACCAAGGAAGACATCTAGTCTGCCCAAACTAGACACCTGATAAGTCAATTTTCTCTATGTCTTTCCCTTTCCTGAGTGCCACATCAACAAGGGCAGAAAGATATGGAAGTAGGAGGTAGGTACTGTGTATTGTCAACTAGACAAGCAATTTTCATCATCCATAATGGACAATGCTTCTTGACTTGAGCACATTGTGTTTCACCCTACTAGCTCATTGTTAATTATAGGCTCTCCAGTCAAGGTAAGCAGTTACCTTTGTTTTGAAAGCAGCACGGCTAACATTTAGTATCATTTATGCAATGTTCACATGGACAGTTTTCCATAGCTTCTCTATTTCCTGTTTAACTGCCAGTTATACACAGAAAATCGTATGATTTTGTTTTTGCAGGAAATTGATTAATTTCTAAGCTGTTAAACTGCAAAATGCTTTTTATCACCTCGTCAGTCATCTCAAAATTCCAGTTGCTTTCCAACTGGAACACTGACAGCTCTATAAAAAAGCACACATGGGTCAGATGCACAAAACCCTTTTGGTGTTGAACTGTACTGTGGCCAGAATGTGGGTGTCTAAGCCAAAGTCAGGAAGCCACAAGATCCTCCTACAGACTTATGTATATTTTTGTGACTTCAATGTAAAGTAATTGCCAACTGAGGTTCACTTGCTCTTGAATTGTGATGCTTTGGAAGTTGGACAAGTGATGTGAAGGGAAAAAAGCAGGTGGAAATCCACCAAATCAGTCCTCCTAATAAGTTGATTTCATCTGTAAAAAGCTGAGGGTTGAGAAATACAAAGTGCCTTTAGGTGGAATACTTCCACACACGTTGACAGCAGAAAATTTGGCAAGTATATTTACTTTTACTGAAGTACAGTACAAGATGTACTAAGTGAGTCAGTTTGCTCTTATTCATGACCCTTTTGGACTTTGTCCTCTACAAAGTTGTCTGTGAGGGTGACAGGGAAAAACTGTAGTATTTTAAAGAGCCTATGAAACTCAAGAGGTCTTTAATTTATTTATGTGTAATGAATGGACCAAACCCTGTAACGTCAGTATGGTGGGATGGAAAAAAATCCATAGACCGTATTGAGGAAGAAGAGGCCCGTGCTAGATGAGGCAGAAGGACAGAATTCTGCTAATAAAACAAGCTTAAATTTCTAGTCAGTGTGACACATGAACAGATTTACTTTCCTTTGGAGAGAAGATTTGTGGGAGTACATTCTTTCTATGTAACAATTCAGGCTGCAGTAATATGTGATGTGTTCTCCTGGAACATAATGTGTGACAAGTTATGGCATTATATGTGCTGGTTTTTCTGCAATTGTTTCTTGAATTAATTCTCTTCAATTCATTTCTGTTTTGTTTTCATCTGACTGTCCTTTCGTTTTTGTGAGTCACTTGCTCAGAAAGAAACATCAGAATAACTATAGTAAGGTGTAAAGAATAAAGCATACAAAATAGTCTGAACTGAAAAAAAATGTTTCTCATTTTGTTACCAATACTCAGAACATCATTTTTCAAAGTCAGAATTTTCCTTCATCTTTTGTGGGTAGAAGAAAAATGAAATTTCGATCAGGAAGGAAAAGCATCTCTTACTTAGCAAGAGCTTAATTAAGGTACTTCTACAGTTCAAGTGCAAATAACAGGAGAATATCACGTTCTGCCCATGGAATAAAATATTTTGATAGTGTATCTCAGGAAGAAAGTTAAAAGGCAACATAAAACAAAATTAAAAACTTAACAAGGTACAGCAGAAACACAAGGTGAACTATTTCACTCTCCATTTCAGACTGATATTTGTGACACTTAGTGTCATGAACTTATTTTTCTTAATTTGTGGATTGGATTACATCCATGTTGACTTTGTCATCATGACTTCTGCTGAAAGGTTGGCAGTATATGATGGAACAGTTGTGGAACAATTACTGTTACTTCTTTTCTTAGGTAATGGAAACAGGTATGGAAACAAGTTATTAAAGCCTGTAATACAGCTCGTAACATTTCAAGAGATCTATCTGTATGAATCATACCATGATAATGAAATGGAAATGTTTGACGTGGAAGGAACTGTAAGAACAGAACCTTTTTAAAGAATGAAGATAGTTTTATTGGTTCTGATTCCATAATCCTTTGGAATATTTTTCATTCTGAGCGACAAAGAGATGACACAAAGTTTCTGATCAATTTTGTACAGACAGGTAATAACTTTCTGAAGTCCTTAGGTATTAAATCTGCATTTATGTTTGTAATTGTTTCAGCTATGATATCTATCTCTTCAGATGGCACTGTATGAGCATTTCAGTCTAACAGTAAAGCACTGTTGTTCCCATCTGTTCAGTTTTATCCTGTTTCCTGGTATCCTCTTGTCTCTCCAAGCAGATGTTACTTCCAGACCTGTCTGCTCTTCGCTGATCAATTAAAGAAAGGGTTTGAGAAATTCTTTCTTCCTTTAATTACCCTTAATTGGTATGGAAGCCAGACAGTGTTGACATTAATGATCTTTGCTGTCAGTTTGACCACCTCGATTGAAAATTAGTGCTAAAGGACCCGGTGTCAGATCTCACGCAGTGCATCTCTGCAGAGAATGTGTGCCCAGGTCAGGTAGCAACAGGCAATCCATGTCCTACGTAGGTCACTGTCTTTTGTGTTTATTTATGATTCAGTGTTTCACAGGACTCATTCAGGTTACTCCTTGTGCTTACTCTGTTTTTCAGCTACATTTTGTTGGTAAGCACTCAGAGATATGTGTCATCTTTTGGTTCTCTTTCTGTGGGGATTAACACAATGAGGTCTTGCCCATTGCAATATGCCTATAAAATAAGAGAAATACAAAGAACAGCAGAGAATATCAAGCAAATATTCCTTTTGGCTATCCTTTCTGGAAAGTCAGTCAAAATTTCCTCTCTGTTCCCTGGTCTACATTCTGCTGAAATGAGACATATTCCCCATATTCCCGTATTCTTAATTCCATCAGTTTTACAGTGCTGAGAAATTCATGATGATTTATCTGCTTTCTCCATTTCCCTGCAGTTTTAAGAAATCACAGTGTGCTGATAGTCTGTACTTCTGAGGATTCCTTTAAATCTTCCAATAACTGATGCATTTACAATGACTAAGATACTGGTTTTCCCGTATCTATGGTTAGATACAATTTCTTTAAATTCCTGTTCTTTCTGTGTTTTTCAGTTCTTCCTTACATTATGCCAACTTGTTAGTTACAAAGTCTTATCCCCACCAGTACCTCTCAGCTCCTTCTTGGTGGAACAGTCTCTTTCCTAGTTTTAATTAAGTTTTCTTGGAAACAAAAATATGAAAGGTTTTCATGAAGTAGTCATATGTTCCATGTGATGAGGGAAAATATTTATGTGATAGCCATTGGTCACTATCCAGTGATGATACTCAGTGGCACAAGTCACTCACAGCTAACCATTAAGGAAGTACTTATGACAGTTATTAATTTAGGCAACATCTAAATATTTTTCTTTGAAACAAGGAGGAGATGGATTGGTTAAAGAAGTTCATCTATTAAATAATTAATGCCTGTGTCTCCATAAATATGATATTCTCTTTATATTATTTATCCAGAAGTGGAATGCCTTTTCAATATTTCTATCAGTAAAAATATAAAAGATCTTGCTATAAAAACATAAAAGATCTTGTTGTAAAAACAATCCTGACATCTCATTTAAAAATTTAATTTTTTTCATTTCCTTTTGTGAAGGTCTAGTATTGTATCCCATTTCCTTCAAGAATTTGTATTTAATTTTGTAAAATCAAAGCTTGAATAATAAAGAAAAACAAAGTGTGTAGAATTTTAATTTAAAAGTCCTGTAGTGCATATAAAAATGGAGTTATGATACATTAAATGGTAAGATATTAATAAGCATTGGCAGCTGTGTCTCATTGTTTTCTTTTGTCTTAAGCCCCTGAATGTTTTTACAACTGAAAATGCCAGGGTGCTTCTCCAGACGCGTAATGGCAAATATCCACAGATCCACAGGCCTTCCTGAAGGTGGCTCCATTCGATAAAGGTTAAGTTAAACAATACAGGATAGGCTCAATTGCAAATTCTTATCAGAGTGATTGATCAGAAGAGGACAAAAAAGCAACAACTGCTCAGATAACAGATGTGGATCATACCATGAAAGAATATCCATAAAATAATGCTGGAATTTAACCAATTTATTATTGAAATTAATCAACAGAGCAGAGTGTACAAAATAAGACAGAACAGTCTTAGCTTATTTACAGTGCAAGTCTCAGTCTCAGTTCTGAACTAAAGATTGCCTTAACTGGTATTCTTCCTTTCTTTATAATTCTGAGTAATAAAAAGTTCGTTAAATTATATCTCATTCACACATGATTGTTTCCCGGATCAGTGAAGTAAAGAGACAGAGAACAAAAGAGATTTTAAGAACACTTGTTTATTTTAGGATAGTGCTCAATTCTGCCTCAAATTACTCCAGCTCAGGATATAGATGAAAAGATAGAATGTACCAAGTTTCATTTCAAAAGCAATTCTAAAATAGCAGATGGAAGAGGAAATTAAATTTCAGCGTACTTCAGAAGTGGAGAACTATAGATTCAAGAACTTTGAAAACCAAGGAACATAATTATATTTGGTCTGCCTATTAATAATAATGAAAAAGAAAAAAACAAACAATAGTAGTTAAATTTTTTTAGTTAACAATTTCTAGGCTACTAGCAGATAAAAATTTCCATTTTTATTAGCAAACACTTTTTAAACCCCAAGGTTTTCCATTATGTTCAGTAACAATGAATGAACAGTGGAAAGGTGGTATTTTTCCACTGTAGAAGAGAAACATTCAGAACTTTGCAGAACCCTAAACTAAGTAGGCAAGGTATTCCAAATGTCAATAGCATTCTACTAGGTTACTTGAATCTAAACTAGCCTTTATCTCCGAACTCAGGTACAGCATCTTTGAAAGATACTGCATCAATTAATTATTTAATTATTTTCTGTATGATATATTTTTAGAAAAAGCATTTAATCCTACTTTAGGTACGTCAGCCTTGTTCAAAGTCTCATATGCAATATTTATGTATATTCTAGCTTCCCATTAGCCAGTAATGCCTTGTACATCTTCTCCAAACCATCTTTCTCACAGTTCTGTCATAATCACCCATAAATTGATGATGACACTATAATCAACAATTAAACTTATATGTACAGAATGCTTGCATATGAAATAGTATTTGTCATTAAAAATAAAAGCAAGTGCAACAATAGCAGTGTTTGTAGCAGGTGGCTGAACAGATTTATAGGACAACAAGATCATATCTTCCTCTACAGCAAGGGGCTAGAAAGACATTTCTCTGCCTGCTTGAGGATATGTGATATCTGCTTCTCTCAAATAAATGCAAGATGTTGTCTATAGTTTTTATGTATACATACCCATTTGAATCCAACATTTCTTTAATGCATTTTTAATATTTTTTTTATTTTCTGATCAATAATACTTGTAATTCGTGCAAAAAAACATCACAGCATTTCCCCAGAAGCTGAATCATTTCAATATAAAATAAATTTAAGAAAATATTCAATTTATTCTGCCTTTGAACATTCCTCCTGTTTTGAGCTGAAATAGAGTATGGATGTCACAGACTTGTGAGGAGTTTTCTAAGTTAAATACAAATGCACTTGATAGTCTGAAGAAGTGCTTTTTGGTTTCTGTTTTTTCAATAACTTGGGAACAGGCTCCCAAATTTTAGATTCTTATCCTGCTCTTGTGGAAAACTCCCAAGGAAACAGCATAGGTGAGCAGGAGAGACAAGGACATAGAAGACTGGAAATTACAGTGTGATTGCAGGAATACCAGTTGTTCAAAGTGTTGGCAAAGCAAGATCAGAAATGAGGGAAATAAAAAAAAAAAGTAGCAAAATTTCCATAGCTATGTTTAAAAACTTTTTATGCTTTATTTTTAAGAAATATTACACAATTCACGTTCCTCAGCTGTCACCTATGTAAGTGTTTAAGAAGACTTGCAAAAGGACATGTGTTACTTCTGTGAAATGATAATGTTAAAAAAATATTGTCAACAAAGGGTAAAAAGTTAACTAGCTTCATATAAATTCTAGCTAATCAACACATTTTATGGTCTATAGAAAGGATGTTTTTACCTGAGTTGTTAAATAACTGTTGAGTTTAGGGGGAATATTCTGAACAGGTCTGAAAACGTTTTTTATAAAAGTAAAAGGCTGCTCAATGGTTTTAATTCTACTTAATTTTTTTTCTCCTTGTATCAGTATGTAGTAAATTCCAGACAAAATAGAAATGTTCAGAGAATTTTGAGTATAAAATATGTGTATGAAAAGGTATTTCTATCAAATTTAACATGTTTGGAAAGAAAACATTAAACTTAATTTTGTCAAACTAATTTCACTGGCAAAATAAAATTCACTAACTTACAGACGTTTCAAATGAACATACTTAAGCTTTCTGTCATTTTGACCTATAATTACACTTTGTTTTCAATTTTTTTACTCTTCCTGCTTTTGCATTTCTAGGTTTTTCATTGCACTGAAAAAAAGAGAAATTAAAATATGAAAATGGAAATGCAAAAAGACATATTTCTTATTTTATTTTTCCTCAAAACAAAAGAGAAACTATGTCTGATTTTTTCAAAATATAGCTGCTAATTGAAATGAAAAATTTCTACTTTTGGCCTACACATAGTTTTCAAAAGAAAAGTCTTCTTGTGTCTATGGTAAACTACCTGCAATATTAGCACAAAATTAAGTTTCAAATTTCAATGCTAACCAAGGAATAATAAAGAAATGCTATTTTTTTTCTTTTTCCTTCAGGTTCATATTTTTCAAGTATATAATTTTGATAGTATTTTAAATGTCTTGAAAATAACTATCCTATTCAGAAATAAAAGAACACATTTTCTTTACAAAATGGGGAGCCACAGAATCCTTTTTTTTTTTTTTTTCAGTTTTTCTCCATTGAGTTGCAGAAAGATATATGGTCCAAAATTATTCATATGATGGTAATGACAGGCATGGCATTTTTAAGAATTAAACCATATATGGGGAAGATAGGAAAGGAACAAATTATCAGTAGTGATGGTGTAGGCAAAAAAAGGAAAATTCATGCATTACTGTTGAAAATGTTTATCCTGCTCTTAGAAATAAGTGTTATATTTCACAGTCATTTTTTGCAACATTTCGTTAAGCCGCATGTTTTCCCATTCTTTCCTACCTATCATGGCCTACAGAAGACAGAAAGTAGGGACAATTCTGCCTGGTTGAGGGACCTAATGCAATGTGTTTTCCAGGTCATGAAGGCAGCAACAAATCCACCATGAGGTCAGGAAGTATAAAGTAATATTTGAAAGAAATGCTTTCCTAACAGAGATATAGCTAGACACAGCTGGAAATCTGTGTCACATCACTTTACGTTAAAAAGCTGAACATTATCACTAGTTCTTAAAAGCCAGTGGTGAGCATCTTCACTCAGTTCTGGTCTTAACCAAATCTCATTTTCATCAAGATCCCGAGCCAGGTGAGGCATACTAAGAAAACAACACGCTTTGATTTGAATTTTAAAGGACTTCCTTTTCCAGCTTAGGTGTGTGAAGCAGCGGACGGTGGTCTTGTACCCATCTCCATCGACGTGCTCTTCTGCAAGCAAATGCTCACAATTCTGTGCTGTCCGAAATGACCAGATACAGAACACAAGTTTGAGCCAAAGTCACGGCATCTGTGGCATTAAATTGCAGCTAAGAAGCCTTCAGCAGGACTTGATAGCTCAAACTGTACCACCACCACCACCACCAGTGCAGCTCAGAGGCGGCTCCTGCCTGCCCATGAGGTAGCACAGGCTCACCCAGCTTTTATAGTGACACATCTGTCAAAATTTATTTCTGGAAGTCTCATATTATTCAGGTCTCCTAAGGAAAAATAAGAAAGCACTGGCTCTCCAGAAAAGTATCAGCACTATAATTTTATGTTTGTTGGTGAGAACAATCTGACATCAGATACAGTCTACATCAGATTTTACTCTAGATCATTTGAGCAGAGAACTTTAAATAAAACCTCTATTATAATCAGAAGAAGCTATAATCATCAGAAATTTTTAAAATTTCAATGTTGTGGTAAACAATGCTGACAATATCAGTGTGATAATTATTTTAAAAAATAAAACAAACATGCTCTGTCAGGCTTGACAAATTCACTTGAGGGATGTTTTTCTATGCGGAAATTGCAAACTGTTAGTAGCAATCAAACTAATGATTTGTCCTTGCCACTTAGTAAGGTTTATTTTGTCTTAATGAAAAAATAAAGGTAGCACAGTAGGCATATTACTGGCATCTATATCTGAATACAGATAATATTGATACCCTTCCTACACAGAAGGACAAGGCCACTGTCATAATTTCCCTATTCAAATGGTATGCAGAAACTGGAAAGAAGGCAGATGTATTTGCCTCATCATATTTTTCAGGGTAAACTTTGAATTCCTTTTCTGGTTGTATATGCTTTTCATATGAGTAGAAGATACAGCAAAAGGGAGAATTAATGCTCCATCCCATGTGACCAGCACAGGGCTTTGAGAGGAATGTGCAGAAAATCTTGGTTATTAATTAGTTTAATCTCACTCAAACTTGCAAATCCTTAAAGGAGTCACCCCAGAGGCTAAACCGAGTATGCTCTAAGTCTGACTTCTTTGCTTTGTGTCTTGGAACAAAAGACAAGATTATTTTGGCTGACCTCTTTCTTCCTATACTTTTCCTGCTCTGGTGTAGAATATTTCTTCGTACTCCCCTAGTGCAGCTCTATGCTATCTGGAACCGAACACGCTGTTCAAAAGCGTTAACCACTTCTGTCACTTTAATGTTGGAAAAAGGCTTTTCCTTGGCTGTACAATTATTCAGCTGAAAGCAGCTGAAATGAAAGTGGATGTTACTATTCTTTCAAATAACGATATATTCTCTATTCTCATTTCTTTCTCTTACAATAACAGTGTCAGCAAGCACACTGCTGCGATTTAAAACACCCTCCTCTGAACTCTGAAAGAGTGGCTGATTTAAGAGCTTCCCTTTGTTTTTCTAAAAGAAGAGCTATGACTTTGAATTTGACATTGAGATTTCGCGTCCAGCTGAAAACACACGTATATATATTTAAAAACTACCTATTCTCTTTCTTCCCTAATTGTTGCTTGTTTTCCAGGGGGAAAAAAATAGACAGACACGATGACTCTGGCTTGCCATTGCTTACAGATCCAGGGTCAAGGAGGGATACCATATTCACTGGAGCTTACATTTTGCCTCTTCTGCAAAGCAATAGGAAAATCTTTGTTCAGTCACCAGCAGATACCGCGTCTGCTGAAATGTTTCCATGGAGACAGAGCATAGCTGAGCGCCGCAGCTGAGATGCCTGTTACAGTCCTTGCATGGGTACTGTGTTCACTTGTGTGGCGGATGGAGCGCACAAGGAAGGCAATTCCTTTCTTTACGGGTCTCATTTTGTTAGAAATTAAGTGGTTATTTCCTAAAGAAAACTTAAAACTCTTTAAACTACACAAGAGGGGAATAGACAAAGAAACAAATGTATAACCATTTAACAGAAATTTCACAGTATTCCAGTGATGACTGAGGAACCTTGAAATCTCTGCATAGTTGGGATCCTGTTTTCTGGGTCTGGGCTTTCAGATTTATTTATTTCTATATCTGGAATCAAACACTGTCTTCTTTAACATGAAATGACTTTAACTCATTTACTCCTTGACATTCAGAATTAAGAAGACACTTCACAGAATATCAGAATCTGAGTGGTTTATGTAAGCACTTTTACTAGTGAAGTAGTTCCTCAATCACAGAATGGTGTTTGAAATGTATAATTATGATTGAACATTTTCATATGTTTTATTTGGATTGAACTTTCAGTATTTTTTGCATTTGAATGAACATGTTTTCTTCATCAAGGTTAATGAGCTGGAAAAAGGAAAAGCCTATGGAAATGTATATTGTTTCAAGTTGCATGTGTTTATTATTCTGTCTGGTTGTGACATCAAACCATGCTTCATTCTACAACACTTATTGCAACAAGGTGCTCCTAGGAAAAAAGATTCAGTGCTAACTCTAACATGTGCTTTGCACACAACAAGTAGGTAAAAGCCAATTTTGTTTATTAATATGGCAGTGAAATCTTGACCCCCAAAAATTCAGTGTTAAAACTGTATCTTGGTTTCTTTAGATTATTTTTTTATCAAACACAAAAAATTAATATTGTTATAGAAAATACTGATAAAACTTATTTTCAAATAGTTCTGACTTTTCTAGTCACCATCACTTAAATGAAATAAAACTGGAAAAAGATGCCAACAGAGGGCTGAGGTGATTTTGGAAATATATTATGAAAAACTGAGTGAGTTTGATTTGTGTAGTTTGGACAAGTACAGATTAAGATGAGTTATGATGATTATAAACATCCCTCCACACTTTTAATAACTTCAAAAGTATAATAATTTTTAGGACTTAATTCTACTTATTTCTTAGTAATATACTTACATGTGTTCGGCTGCTTACCCACGTCAACAGGTATTAAACCAATCACCAGGTATGGAATCCAGAGGAATTTTTGATTCTAATTAGGATGGATGTCTGCAGAAGGATGGTTTGTGTAAACTGTGTAAACTGTATTGTAGCTACTTAAGATTCTATTGTAATGATGCTGAGACTGCCAACTAGTTTGCCACATTTTGGTATTGCCAGAAGTTTGAAGGGTTATGATTTATTAAACAAGTCTGTGTTGGATGAGTCGAAGAGTCATTTTTCTGCAGAAAAGGCTCTTAAAATCTGAGCTAGCTAACTGCAACCTGACAGGTGTATCTAACCATGCTGTCACAGATGTGCCTGCAGCTCAAGATATCTTGATCCAATGAGTATCACAGATTTATTTGTTCTTACTAGCTGCAAGACAAAGAATTTAGGTCTGTTCCATCAGACCTGAAGAACTACTTGGTCTGACACGGACATGAGGATGGACAAACAGAAAGTACAGAATAATTTTGTCCCAAGATCTTATTCTGACAGGTGCAAAGGTGTTGTAACACATCAAGTGAAGATGCATTATAGTACAAAGTGGTTATAACCCTGCTTACTTGTCATCACACTGGTGAACCTCACGGGTACCAGTCAGCACTAGACAAAGAGGTGAGCAGGGAATGACATTCAGAACTCCTATTTCTCTCCAACTGAAGACAGAAATAGGTAGGACAATATCGCAGCAAAGGTTATCTTCAATCACTTGAAGGAGAATGAGCCATCCTATTTTCAGATCTCTCTGAGCAGTAAAAGAAACTGAAGAATTAGTCACAAAGCAAAATTTTGTCTTTTGCTTCCTTTTAAGAGGTGATCAGGTGCAGAGGATACTTGACCCTTACATCTGCTTAGCGTGGAGGATCACTGCCTGAACAGAGCCATGATTTCTACTGTCTTTGCAGTGGAATTTAACAACCATCTTGAGCTGGAAAATCGCACAAGGACTTTCAGGATCAAACTTATTATGCATTCAGTATCCCAATACTCCATCTGCTGTTTCCTTGTTCCATATCCCATTAACAAATGCTAAGCTGCAGATTGTTTTTCACATAGTAATGAGCTGCATAAGTATGCAAACAAAACAAAAGTTATATATTTGTGTTAGAACAAGTGCCAAGAACACCTCCTGTTGCAACATTACTAATGACAGGATAGCAACAGTGGAATAAAGAGAGTAATTTGTAGTATTCCCAGGTCAGCTGCACACATGGTTTCGCCAAAAATAAGTAAGTGAGGAAATTTATTCTATACTTACAATGCACCAGATCCATTCCTGCTTTAATTGCAGCAGCCTCAGTAGATCTGTATCATGGAGGGATTTGGCCTTGCACTGGAAAGCTTCCTACAGATGGTGGTAAAAAAAGGTGACCAGCATAAATAATGTCATTATCCCAATTAACTGGAATTGATTAATTTATCCATCCATTTCCCAAGCGATTATCTCCAATTAAAATAATTGCCTGGGTAGCATTCCATTGCTAGATCCCTGAGTGAAATAGAGATCTTCTAAATAGCATTTTAGTCGTATGCTAGCACATCCACCTACCTGGCAGTAGGAAAACATATTGCAATCTGCTACAGTTCAACATGAGGACAGAGGAAGCTTTGGAATGTTTCTAAGACACCCGGTCTCATATTATAGTTATTATTTCTATAAGCATAGAGTTACTGTGGAACAAGACTTTTTTGAAAAACACAAGGGGATGGTGTCCATTGTAAAGAACTTACATTTCTAAGCAAGCATAGACACAGATAAGAAGCACAAAGACACCATGAAATAACAGCAGTGGGCGTAGTCAGTCCTGGCAGCAGCACCACAGGAACCTCTCGTTGTATGTTTTTGTAGACATCACTGTAATGGATGGGGTTTCGACTACATCTTTGAAGGTAGCTAGCTCTGTTGATGCTTACAGAGAAATCTTCCTAGCTGTGAAAATGATAAAAAATCTGGTGACACTTGTCTGAAAATATAAACTATGGACAGGGGAGCCTGACATTGCAGATTTACCAGAGTCCACTTTCCAATTGTGATTAGGGGATGATGGGTGTAACAGGGAGGCCTTGAAAAGGCAGTTTCTGTAATTGCATGTGAAGTGTGAGAGAGATATAGAGCAGTTAGTTAAAGGAAGAGATAACATGCTCACATGAGCTAGATATGAGGAGGATGACTGCAGCCACAGCATCTGCTAAGTTCAGAGAAGAGGCTTGTTCAAATAAAATGTGAGAGCATGCATAGATTTATGCATAGATGGAGATATAAACTGTATCTAAGAGATATTTTGTTCAGAAATTATGCAAAATTCAAGCATAGTTTGTATCTAAAAAATTAAATTCATAGCTGAATAGGATACGAAAATTTCTGGGCTGTGTAATCACTCAGGTCAGTAACTGGTATACTTTTAAGAAAAAGAGGTAGAATAATACTTGGAATAATAAACAGGTTTTTTGTATCTGAGCTCCTACATACATGATGAGAAAACATCAAAAGCATCACAATTTTAATTTGAGCAGACAGACAGTTATATGGTACTGAGAGACCACTGGGAGTGGTTCATATGAGTAATAGCAAATTATTTTATTTACAAATGAGTTAGTAACAGGATAATGCATGGAGAAGAAAATCCCCACTGGCTAAGTAGTACTCAACAGAGAACTGGCAGAGGGATCAGAAGGGTTATGAGACATACTAATAAAAAGAAAATGGAAATATACAGGGAATGGGAAAGAGATAGATTAATGGAAACCAGTAACTGTCTAATCAACCAGGTAGAAAGTATCCATCATAGAAAATGAGCTGAGTTCTTGTTTCAACAGTACACAATGCAGAACTTATCTGTTTTTTTTAAATGTGACTCATAAAAACTGTGCAAGACTCCCACAAGTATTCCAGCCACCCTTTCCACACTGCCTCATAATTCTCACTTCAGGCAGATTTTTCAGATACCCTGTTGTGTTTCAGAGGCACCAGGTGTCTGTGTTTAGGGAACTGAATACTGTACTGCAGGTGGGATCCAGTTCATACTTAAACCTCTTAAATGTTTCTATACAAGGGTACCTACAAACATGTTGAGAAATTGCGTTCACATTGCAGTTGGTACAGTTGGTGGGAGCAATCCATGTTTCCAGGTAAAGTACAGAGCCACTCAAGTGCCTAAATGCAGGTATCTAGTGTCATCTAAGACACCATAGAGTATCTGGAATTCAGAGGGCTTAAAACAATGAGGCTGATGCTAAAATGTAAAACAATTATCACATCAAATTGTCAATTATCTACTTAAAGAACAAAAATGTTTTCCCTTTCTTCTTTTTGCTCCCTCATCCTTCTTTGGAGAGAGATTTTGTTTCAATATATTCTCATCTTCAGCTTAAACTGTGTCTTCTGACACTCAGCACACCCAGGAATGGGATAAGCCCAAAGCCTCGTTTATAGTCATCAGCTTACTACAGCAAGCAGCTCCCCATAGCTACGAGCTATCAAACTCACAGCCCACAGACCAGATCCGGACCTCCGCCTTGTTTTACCTGGCCTGGCACCTTATTTCTACCCAGCAGCAGTGCCGAGCTCCCTGCCCCTCTGCTCCTGCCAGCACTGGTCATGTGTGCAGCGCGTGTGACGCGAGTTACTCTGCAGGAGCAGGAGAACAGTGGGAACTGTGAGTTTGACACTCCTGCCATAGCTGATGGCCTTGTGACAATATTAAGAAATTTATTCAGTAGGGCTGCTGCACAAAGGATCTTGAGAAAGGTTTATATGCTCAAATTTATTTTTGTAGGTTCTGTAGGTGTGAATCGGCATTGACTTCAAAGTTACTTTAGTGGATAAACAGAGATTTGGCAGTAGTGGGGAAGGAAGGCCAGGCAGAAAGAGCAGCGATGAGGTCTGCAGACAAGCATTCTTCTCTGAGTGAAGCACTTTCTTTGCAGCAAGTGAAGAAGATGATGACTGCAATGATAATTTTCCCCATGTGTTTTCCCTATCAGTATATAATTTCCACTTGACCTGTTCAAAATGGCTGCTAGTTTTTCCCATTTATGATGATATTGATGCTGATCGGAGTATGCTTATTTAGACACAGGCTTTTCATGCTGGCTGGTTGCTAAGCTTTTGTGCATTTATATTATTAGATAGTATTTAATAATTATTTAAACGCTTTTGTTTTAAGCTAACTTTTAGACTTTTTCAACAAACCTAAAGATACAAGATGAGGTGGGGGTGGAGAAGTGGTGATTTTCACACTGGTGTTAATATCTTCTTATGAAAGCCTGTTGGAGCAAAGATATCTGGAGTTGTAGATGTAAAGCAGTGAGAAATAAGAACCTGAGAAGAACAGCATGAAACAAGGGCCCATGAGGATTTTGGAAATCACTGCTAAAGTGGCAGACTATGGAGCTGTAAGCGCAAGGCAGACAACAGAGCTACAAATAGAGGCAGACATCTTGTGTTGTACAGGTTATTTGGCCAGACCATGATGGTTCAGCTACAGAGTGATATAGAGGTGACCACAGGAATTCTTTTTTACTAACACAAGTTAGTGTCATAGAATATTTTTTAAATATACCGCTACAGAACATCTTTTATAACATGTTTATTTTCTTTTTTTCTTTCTTTGTTTCCTGTGGTCAAGTGTTACTCTGAGAATATGGACATATATCTAAACTCTCTCATTTGTCATACGATATGAATGACTGCTAGAAGGGATTCTTAAAGTGCTATTCTTTGTAATACCAAGTCTCAAAAAAATTACTAGAAAGACTTTAAATTAATGTTACTAACGTAAGAATAGTCCTTAATACAGGCAGATGAGCTGGGATTAAGTCACTGGATACACCAGGCTGCAACAAGTGCAAGGTCACTTTACTTCTAGCACTGCCATGAGCCACCTAAATGTGAGCAAATTAATCCATCATTCCTTAGACAATTTAGATCTAGATTTTATGTGTTACGGTCACAGCTACACCATCTTGGGGCACTTTGGTATGGATATGTTGTGTACAGAACTGACATCTACTGTGACTAAAATACTGTCATAGAATCATAGAATCATTAAGATTGGAAAAGACTGCAAGAAGAATGTTGGTTGCTTTGGGCATTGGTTGGTTAGGAGGGATCAGGCAGCCAAGAAGTGAAACAAAACATGCAAGCAAAAAAATATCTTTTAGTTTAACTAGAAGAAGGTTTTTTTGTGGTTTATGAAATTAAATTCCAAAATAACATTTTTTGAATGGAAAGTGCCAATTGACTCATAGATAAACAGAAGGCAGGAATGAAGGAGCTTTACCAAGGATGGAGCTGACCAAGCTTAGGAGCTAAAGCAGTTGTACTGGGAGTCCTAGATAAAATTCCTTGTCTGCCTGAGGAAATTGAAACAAGGTTTCCTACCATCCACCTAATGGTCTAGCACCTTATTCTTGATGTTATTCTGGTTAACCTAAAGCCCTCTTATTGTTTAGAGCAGGGATTGAAATTATTTAAACTGCAAGATTGGAGCCTTAACTGCTCAGACAGAGGGATATCATGCAGTTAAGAAACATATTCAACAAATTTGAAGGAATCCAGCCAAGGACACAAAACTCAATAGATTCCATGCTGTGGTGACTAGAGCATTCATGAGTAAGAGGCTCACATTTTTTCCATAAACCACATTCAAATAATGATTAAAATAATACAGAATAGCTGTGGAAAGTGGCAGAAGTGAATTCATATCTCTCTAGATGGAGAAAAGCAGGACACATTGGAGGTGTTCAGAAGCAGTGGTATTCAAAAGGCAGACTCTTGCTTTCTTCTATAGTTTCAGGAATACAGTCACAAAAGCAGCTTGACATAAAGCTACTATCCATTTCAAGGCAGCTGTTACTGTATTTTTTTGCTATTGTTATTATTACATTTTCATAACAAGTATCTAGTTCTAAATCAAATAATTTTTCGGACACCTGAAAAATGTCAATAGTGCTCTTGGCTACCTAGAAACTTGTTAGCAGTTAGATGAAATTTTGCACACCAGCAATATGGTCTAAGGAAATAAGAAAATGTCTACTGAATTGCTGCAGTTTAACACGACGCCAGTTGAATCTTTCTAATGCTTTTACGATTATAGTGGGTTTGTCACAAGCAGCTGTTGTATGTGCTTGATCACATTGTTTGATATGACCTCAGTAAGTCTTCTGAAAGCTTGCTCAATTCTACCAGTATTTAATTAGTTATGGAGGCTTGGCAGATCGATGGTCCTCCTCCAAGCCTAAGTTCATCAGATTTTAACTTATTTGACAAAAACTGTTCTGCTTAGAGGAACTGAGGCCACAGAATCAAGAGAACTTATTTAAAGACTCTAATTATGTCTATAAGCCTGATAAGTCAGATTTTTTCACCATAAAAGTGAAGATAATTATTTTTATGAGAATCAAATAGCATCAATTGAATTAAAAAACCCCAAACTTTATCACATTAAGGTGAGGATGGTTAATTGGCTTTTTAAGTTACTCATTTTTTTACATAAGGACATAATACAAATAATCCTTCATTATATATTAAAAGCTTCAAAATCATAGCCATTCACTTTGAATAAAAAAAGCTGACTAAAGAATAGTGACTCCCTTTATATAAGAAATAGAAAACATCATACAAGTAGTTTGCCTGTCTAAACTAAACTAAGTAAATGGAATAAGGTATATTATTGCATTACCAATGATTTATCATGTTAAATTAGTAAAATATTATTGCTTAAGAACTGTACTTTAATGATGGAATACATATGCATTTTAATTAATCAGGACCTTACAAAGAGACCTAAGACCATGTAAATGGGAGAACAGGGAGATCAACTAAAAAATGGTTAAAGCAGAGATGATATGGGCTACTACCTGTATGAACAGAGATTAATAGTGGGCACATGTGAAGGAGGGTTCCAGTGATAAGCATGGGACCAGATTCAGCAAGGTCCTGTGTTGAATCTCAGTATTTACTTTCTGAATGTAAGTGATGGTTACAAGTTATACTGCTTCTTCTGAAGTCGTTTTCTTCTTCCTCAAAAAAGTGACCAACACGACTTTTCTGACACATATGAAAACATATTCCTATTCACATGTTGTTGTTTGTAGTCTCCATTTGAGAAGAGTATGTTTTGCTTCTTAAATAGTTATCTCTCAAGCTTTTGAGAAAGAAACTCTTTAGTACCCTTATAGCACCACTTCCCAAGGGAAAGAACATGATAAAAACATAAAGAGACCTCCAAAGATCCAGGATTAAAAAGTATTGTGCCAAAAACCCGTATGAAATTGCCCTTTCCTGACAACTTACTTCTCTTGCAGTCCTGAAATTAAGAGTTTCTTTATTATTGCAATTCTTCATTCAAATTCACAACACATATTTACAGTATATTGCTGAGGATTCAGTTGGAAAATATATTTGGAAGCATATGGTGACATTGTGTGGCTGTCAGGCATTTAAACAGAGAAAATTACTATGTTTCATATATACCTGCAAGGGTGGGAAGGAGTCCCAGTCTGTCTGATTTACCATTGCATTCTGCATCACTTGTCATCATGAACTTAAGTTAGGAAGTTGGTGACCAAATAAGTTTGCAAAACTTGTTGTCTTTGTGTTTATGAAGTGGCCTGAAATCCCAAAGTGCCTTTGGTAGTAAAGTCAAGATTTTTACTCCTTTTCTAGTTACTTGTTACCTATCTCAGAAAGGAGGATTGGTTGGGTGGTTTTGTTCAGAAAAGATGTTGCATACTTCTGCTTTCACCTTCCTTCCACAATATTTTTCCATTAGAAGAGAACAGGAACCACCCCAGGTTTCTCCGTCCTTTTGCCTGATCCAGGATTCCTCTGACTCTGTTACTAGTTACCCAGAATATTTTCCTCTTAAAAAAGCTGTTTGTCTTCTTACCTTCCCCACAAGACCCCATTTTCTTTCTTAATGGAGAATAATACGGCTACTTTTAAATAAATAGTTACCAATTTATGTTTGAAGTCTTAATTTTGCTGTCACCACTGTGTCACTACAAAAGAAGTGCAGGTGGTCCACTCCCACTCTGTCTTAATAGGTGCATTTATTATTGGTTACTGTCGAGCAGGTCTACTTATGTCCGTGGGAGAGCTGCAAGAATTAGTCACACAATGCCTCGTCAATAGGCACTATCTTGCAGCTCCCCTCTACCAAACTGCACAGTTCCTCCTATTTCTGTTACATTCTGCTCACTGTGGTGTGCTCCTGCTGTCCATACATACTTTAATGACATAAGAAACTGACTATGAATGTAAGCCATTTCTCAGTTAAGTCAGCTTTGAAATTTGATGTCCTCTTTTAAGCAGTTATCTCTGTAAGGAAATTCAGGATTATAATGTTGCTTTTAGTACAATGCTATTACTGGAAATGAGTAGTTGGGTAGGAAAGCATTTAATTGTGTCCACATCACTGAAATTTAAACTAAACATAGGAAGAGGCTGAAAAGAGCAGCAAGAAGAAACTCAGCCTTCCTGTAAATGCCAGGAATACAAGATTGCCTTAAAGAGCCTATCTCAAGGTTGTAGTCCTTTGCTGTTGCTCCAAAAGTTTAATGCTGAGTTACTCCCAGTACATTCTCTTCTTTGACAATAAATGCTCACTGATTTTCACTATTTTGCCACTCACAGAAGGCAGAGAACAAAGGAGTATACAGCATCTATAACCCTGAACACAGAGCTTAGGTGGTAACTGAATAAATTGGAAGGAATTTTCTCCTCGTATCCTCATCTAGGCAGCTGAAGAGAGTCAAAATCCCATCTCAAGCAGAATTAGTGACTTGGAGACAAATGCCAGCTATTGCTGGAGTGCTGAAAGCCCGAGCCGTCTCTGAACCTGGGGGGCAATTGCCTGTGCTTTGCACAGCCACCAACCGCAACAGACAAAACAGGAAGTCTTTCCTGATCTCTAGACGTTTTCAATCATTTTTACAGCACCTGAAACTCTAGAATAAATTCAAACAAGCAAGAGATCAAACACCAGTAAATTTTTTATCTCTGATTAATAACCAATTAGAATGACAACAAAATAATTGGGAGTAGTGAGGCAGAGAGTGTAGAAGACACCTCCTCCTTCAAAATGACCCTTTTATATAACAGAAGCCTATATTTATCATCCCTGAAAATAATGAGCTGCAAGCTGCAATTAGCATGAAAAGTGGAGTTATTTCAGAGAAAATTTGAAAAAAATGTTAAAGCAAGGAGAAATTTATGGAGGTAGCTATGTGAGAAGCTCTTATTTTTCTCAGGTTGAAGAGTTTCTGACTAAAATTCCTTGTTCTCCATTGCAAGGAAACAGAACAAAAGAGTTACGGAAAGCTTATTATTAGTTAAGTTAATTTTCAATAAGGGATAACAACAGAATGAATACAAGCCCTGTGTTTGCAGCATAGCATGCTACATCCTGCTTACCTGTTTGGACTGTGAACAGCACCTCAGCTGATGTGTTCTGGATTTACTGGCGTGAGCCAGTGGCGTGAGCCCCTGGGGTGCTGCTCTGAACTACAGTGCAACTGTGACCATTGCTGAGCTGTCATTAAATAAATGTAAGAAGTTCTTTGAGAGGCATCGATAGAGGTCAAATTATACCTTAATACCAGTAAAAAGCTAGTCCAATTTTGAGGTGTAACACAAGGGAATGTAAAAATTGAAGCATTAGGCTAAAATCAGCATTTTAACAGATGCTGATATGTAGGAGGGAGCTGCTTGGTCAGTCACAAGAATTAATTAACAAATACAGAAACTTGAATCTCTCTAGGATGTGTTGATTAAAATCCTAGAAAATTACTCATATTCATGAACGTTGAATGTCTTTGAATATTGCTCTGAATTTGTTTGTTTGTTTGTTTGCCATCATGTAGTTTCTTTGTTTTAATTTCCTATAATTTATTTCATAGACTGCAAAACAGAGAAACTTTTTTGGACTCTTGAATATCTATCATACTCTTACACTCTGAATCCATTTAGATTAGGAATTTATGAAGAACTAGTAACTCACTTTCATTACTAAAAAGGTATTTTGCTTATCTGCATGGGGGTTTTTTGTTATTATTTTGTTTTCATAGTTGATTATAAGGAGCTCCCATTGCAGCCTTGAAATTAGCTAGAATAAACTTACAAAGATGCATTTTTTAGAATAAAGAGCATAACTCCAGCTTTAGGTGGTAGTTAGAAAGATCTTATTAATAACCGCATAGAGTTCAAGATTTCTTTCGTCGTTCCTGTGGTAACCTAGCATAATCACGAACGTCTTCTTGCAGGTGTGGGCTTTTCTATCAGCATATGCCTGACTGAAAGCATCTGATTCACAGCCTGTGCCAGGACAGCAGATGCTGTGCGAGTCATTTCAGAATGATACAGTGTGTGGAACTCATGACTGTAAAAGTAACATCCTTCTTCTAAGATTTTATTCCAAGATATGTTTGAAATATATTCTTTTTGAAACCATTTACTTTGGAAAGTTTTAAAAAGAGAAAACCAAGTATTTTCTGTAAGTTCTATGTTGCTTTCTCATATTCATGGATGCTGAATGCTGCGGAATTAGTGGGTTGGGGAAAGTTTTAGCCATGCCTTATGTGTGGGCTTTCTGCAGGAATAAACTCACACAGTCAGTTCTGATGAAATGTAATGCAAGGTCAGCATCTCAGAAAATGACTACAGACTTCTGACCAACAGACCAGGAGAAAGATACAGTGCAAAGACAAAAAACAGAAAGCGCTAGTACTTACTATGGAAAAGAAATAACAAAAATGAAGGGTTCTAGGTTATAATCACATCAGGAACCTAAGATTTGCTCCAGTTCCTACAGAAATTTAATATTGGAGCAGTCATTTAAGTAACTGAAGGAAAGCTGCTCTGATTGTAAGGCAGTTTATCATCAAAATCACTTCCAGCTCTGCTCAGTTCCTCTCACTTATGTCTGCAACTGGTGTGGAGTGCAGAGCTTCAGAGAGATCTTTGAAATAAGTGCTAAAAATGTCAGCTCCATCCATTCATAAATGACAGTGCAAAGTGCTGTTTCATTTTGGTGGTTTTTTTTTACTCACACTTTTGAAGCTTAGGGTCAAAATTGTTACTCTTGTAAAATCTGATTGACTGTTGCCTATTCTGGAAAAGGGAAAATTTCTGGGAATCCAGGATATGCTTAAATTTTGGATTACTAATGTATGAATCTCTTTAAAGCAAATATCTAAAATGTCTGTATAATCTATAGTGAAAAACAAGTGCTTTTGAAAAATTTCATCTATCTAAACACAGGCAACTAAACTGAAGAGAGAGTCCTGATAATCGATGGCTTTTGAATGTAGCTGGAAATGGCAAACAGTAAGTGTGCAATTCCTGAGCTGTCCCCGACAGATATTGTGCTATTAATTTTATATTTTATATATAGATATATATTTTTATATATTATATATTTTATATATAATATATATTTAATATATATTTTATATATATTTTATATATTTATATATTTACATATTTTTATATATATATATATTAACCCTTTTGCATCTTTTAACTCCTGAGTCACTAAAGTGACAGTCATCATTACCTTCTCTTCTTAATAACTGAAACTGTAGGGTTTTGAGAGACAGGGACACAGAACCTAAAAGAAAAGGAAAGGAGTTTCTTTCAAAATAGATTATGACCTTTTTCCCCAATTCTGGCCTCTTAGGAGACTTCTAACACGAACCACTTGTGCTGGCTGGCATTTATGACATTTTACCTTATAGGTTTTTACTTTTTTTACATTTTTACTTATAGGTTATAGAGAGTTTGCTCCCACCTTCAGGCCTCTGTTGAAGACGTTTACATCCTGTAATATTTTAGCTGACAACTATTGTTTACGTATTCCATACTCGGTGAATAAGAAAACAGAATTGGCCAAGAAACCAAAGCTGAGATATCTTCAGTTTAAATCCCCATGCTAAAATGCTGTGCTGCCATGGCTTAGTTATTCATTACTCTCGGTTTCTTTTTTCTGAACTGTAATCTGCCACCAATACTTACACACTACATAGTAGAGGAATTGAAGGGATTGATAGTCCCTTAATAGAGCTGTTAAATACAAATCTATTCATAATTATTATTATCCAACAAGTGATTTCCATCTACAGGAAAAAATTAGTCATGCTCTGCTATAATTTACTCAGCTGCACTCAACTTGACTGGGACTTGGTCCTCTCTGGTTGCAACTGAATTACAAAAAAAAATCATATTTACTTCAGATGGATTTTTCATATCATATCATATCATATATTTTTCAGAGAAAGCATATTTTTCTTGAAATGAAATAACTAACAAGGAAACTCAATTTTTAGAGGCTTTTAGAGCTCAAATATCAAAAAATCCACAGCTAAAAGAAAACATTCTACAGGTAACTCTTCTGCTATCTGAATTTGTTTACATACATATATAAATTTAGGTAATGTATGTTTGCCTATTCTATCTATCTATCTATCTATCTATCTATCTATCTATCTATCTATCTATCTATCTATCTATCTATCTATCTTTACTTTTTTGTTTGTTTTTCTGGGCTAGGCACAATCCCTGTATGCCTGCAGGAAGGATGCCGGCTTCCCACCTGGGCACATCAGGCAGTTCTAACGAAGGGACTGCACTCCTCAGATTTTCAGTTACAGCCCTTACCATGAACTGTCTGCAACAGAAATGAGCTACTAGGAGTAAATGAGTAAGTAAGCACATAGTTCTAGGGTTTTTAAAAAATAAATAAATAAATAAATGCTGCAGGATCAGTTCAAGTCAATTGTATTTTCTGGCTACAGAAGAAAATGACACCCATTCTTCCTTTCGTATCTCATCTGACTGGGAAGTTCTATCACTGTATTTCTTTTTTGGTTCTTTCTCCTTTTCATTCTGTCTTCATCTGTAATTTATCCTGTAAGCATCCATATCATTTAGGCTAATGGAAGTGTTCAGAGGCAATTTATTTTAAGAAACTGAAATTTAGGATGTAAAGAAGTAGAAATCAGAGAACACAGTTTGAACTCTTTTTGAGTTACTTGATTTTGAATGTTGCTGGAACATCTAGTCATGCAAGCTCTTTGCAGCAATAATGCCAAGAGTGTTATGACATATTTTCATAAAAAAAATCAGTCTTAAATGTCAACAACTTGTCAAGTTAGTGCTTTCATGTTACCTCAAGTTTAGAGTGTAATGTCAGGCCCATATAAAAAGTTTCACCCTCCTTAGCAGACGTCAGAAGAGTCAACAGGAGTCTATTTCGCTGATGAGTGTCTGGAGCGCAGGTCAGAGTCCTGAGCTGACTGCCCCTTTCCTGCACTAGAAGCAAGCTCAGCACCACACTGGGTACCAGTTTGGGGGCTGATATTGCTGCCCACTACTATCCTGTAACAAAAACCCCACAATGGAGCCTGTTTGTACTTACAGGGTTTGGTGTTATTGACACTCACTGAAACTGAAATTCATAAAAGCCTTTGTCAGCACAAATCACACGCACACAGCTTAAATTCTGTCTCGCTCTTGCCTTTCCCTCTCCCATTCACCATCACTCACCATTTCAGAAGGACTTCCACTGATTTCACAGGTTTACAATTCTGGATCTTTGGCCCAGCTGGAGGACCCCAGTGGATACTGGCAGGGTGACTCCAGTTCTTCGTTAACGACATCTCTGTGCATCGAAGAGCGAAGCTCCCACTCTTCGAACTGCCCTGGCACATCATTCAGGTCTCCAGGAGTTCAACATAATGACAGACAATTCTGTGAATAACAGTGTAGTAATGGCTCCTGACATACACAAGAGTTTACAAGAAACAATTTAAGATGAATAATGCACAACAATTCTCCATTGCTTTTTAACAAGCTTGGTGTTTTTCCATGTACCTTTACACCAGAGAAAGATACTTACGACTCTTTTAATTCCTTGTCAAAGATAAACTGATTTAAAAGCATTATCTCACATTGGCTGCTTCTAAGCTACAGAAGAACATGCTAAGGAGATGGAAAATTTAAAAATACATGTAATTGGAAGTGGCAATGTAGAAACACCCATCTCAGAGGAAAATTTAGCCACTATCTTCCAAATACAATAAATATTTAAAAGCTGCATGTGTTCCATGGACATTAGCAATACAGAGTCCAACTGATAGAGCTGGCTAGCAGCACACCCCATCTTGCAATCAGTAATGCGAAGTTCTCAGTGCTCCCCAATCTACCTTCAAAAATTCACCTATGCTCTAATAATATTGTTGACCCTTTTTGACCAGTAGCAACTTTGAACCAATCTGAGCTAAATATTTCATTACTTTAGCTGGAGTAAAATATTAATTTGACTGGAATTTTATTTACTTTTACCAAATCAATTTCTGAGTTGGAATTTAAGAAGATACCTTTTTAGTTAATATTGGTACTTGCATCATCTTCTTTAGGATACCATTTATTTTATCATTTTTATGGTATAAAGATTTTAATCTCTAACATAATATGCAACAAAACTTGAAATATTGACTAAGTTTCTTCCTATGACTTTCTTAATGCCACTATCACAAATTATTGTGGCACATTTATTTTTTTAGTTTATTTCTAGTTACATAATTTTTTTTCCTCTGAACATTTATGTCATTCCAATGTTAGATTATAACTTGAAAATTTTAATATAACTATTTTTTTATTACATTTATTGAATTTTTCCCCAAATTAGTATTCTAATATATGTATTTTATTATACAGAATGGAAAGCAAATTTTTATTCTGTTTTTTCAACTTCAGATCAATAAACCTTAAAAATAAGCAAGCAATTCAGCATAAAACATTACAGCTCAAATAAATCCTTTGAAAGGTTACTTCCAAGTTTATAAAGAAATATTGCTATCCTTGTCAAGTAAACAAAATATGCAAATTAGCTAACTGGATTGTGGTTTGTCTACTATATGCTATTTAGCTGTTCATTTTGGAAGTTGTGCTGACTCTAGGGTTAATTTAGACAGAAAACGAGTGGCTCAACAAAAATGAGTTTGTGTTCCTGTTATAAAGAGCAGATATAACGCCACTACTTCTGTGATGTCAAAATGGCCAGGTATTCATTCCTTTATCTCCAGAGTGAGTCAGAGAAATGGATTTTGCTCTAGCTCTGTGGAATTACTAAAACTGCAACAGCTAAACAGGCCATCATCCTCATAATGCTCTGATAAAGTGTACGTAACTTTCAGCCACATAAATCAGAAACTATTAGCTACATCGCTAGTAAGTTGCTCATAGTTAGTACTAGCCTCTCTTTTATGCTCTCATCTCTTCCTTAATGTGCTTTATTTATTGCTGTATTTTTTCCTTTTTTTGTGCTAGAAGTGAAATGCAAAAATTATATGAATTTAATATTCGTATTGGCAGAAAATATTGTAAACATGTTGCCAACTCCTGATTAGCTGGCACACAAAACTGCAGAGAAAGACTGTATTCTATTTCTTTGAAATACAAGGTAAACCTCAAATTTATTTTTACACTCATAGAATCATATGATATATATATATTATATAATGTATGATATTATATTAAAATTTAAAGTCATAAATTAATATAGCTATTTATCCAGTTTGCTGATTTGGCTACTGGCTAGTAACTCCATTCAGGGAAAGTTCCTATGTTTCTCCCCCCAAAAAACCCTCATCTAATACATAGATTTAAAATAGTACTTTTTAATTAGTTGTCATGTCACATCTCTGCTGAAGTCTGTGAAAGCTTTCTTCACAGCTTTCCATGGAACTAAAATTTTACCTCAGAGGATGTAAACCTCATTTTCATCCTGACTGGATGGCTTTAATTAGATAAGTGAATTAGCCTCAAGCATAATTACTTGACAGGTGAATAGCATTAGACTTAGACTCTTGATGTATAAAAATCCAAAAACTCAAGAAGAAATACCTATAGTTGTACCTATAAAAGCTGAATAAAACAATGGTCATACTCTGCCCGCAGTAAGGAAATATCACAAGCTGCAAAGCCTGTGCTTGTGTCTACTAAGGGTCCAGAACACCAAGTAAGAAGGCAAAGAAGAGATAAGACACTTAGTAACTTCGAAGACACAAGGGGATCTTCCTTTGGCACGGCAACAATTGATTGCCTTCCCTAGGAGCCGGTCCTGTGATCCTACTGGGGGGTAATGAGTGCATTTTTCATTTAGGAACCACACAGAAAAAATGGGAGACTGCAATTAGGTAAGCAAAGTACTCTAATTTCTGAGCTATATACAAATAATATTATCTAATTGCACAGCAGGGAAAATTTAAGAGCATTCAGAAAAAAAACCAAACCAAAAGAACAAAACCAGGCATTGGGCCATCACAAAATAACTGCTAATCCCTTGTTGATTTCAAATAATGGATTTGATCTTCAACCACTGAGTGTTCTGGGCAATGATCCCACTCGCTGACCTACAGGATACTTCCTCATTTTGACCTGAAATAATAAAAAGTTTCTTTTTCAAAACAGTTACAGGCAACCAAGAATAATCCAGAATGAGAAACACAATAATTCTGTTGTCAATCCTGAGAGATAAAAGCGTAAAAATAACAAAATTAAGTTGAATTTAAGGGCTATTAAAAAAAAATAGAACAAGATAATAAGTCAGTGAGTATATAATATCTTTAATGATGACAAGGCACATGCTTTAGGAGTTGTTAAATTTTAATAATTCTGTGGAACTTCAGTGACTTTGAGTCTAGGTTGCCAAGTAAAGATTTAATCTTTAACTGTGAAAAGCCTCTTGCAGTTTTACAGGTCTTGAAGGCTTCACATAGTTTTATACTTTCTATAAAACTTGAATTATAATGTCCTATTAGTCAGAATTCTTTCCCTTCTTTCTAATTTTTCTTCAAAGCAAGAGGTACAGTTTAGTGCAATTGTTTCTTTAAGTATCTCACCGGGGTGGCTATTAGTCACTTACATGAAGTGCCTCCACTTAAAGTACCAATTTGCACAGCAGGACCCTGCAGAGCAGTAGTAGCAAGACAGGATATTTAAAATAGTATTAACAGTAAGAGAATAAGTAGGACAACTAAGCAAAAAAAAAAAAAGCAAAATATTAAAAAAAAAAAGTATTAAGAGCATGGAACTTAGAAAAAATAGTGAAGAGAAAAGCTGTGAAAAGAAGGAGTTAAAAAAATTAAACTAGAAATATTGCATATTAGGTGTGAATCACAGTGCAGTCTGAAAGGAAGACACGATGCCAGTGAGGTGAGAATATTCAAATTGTTAACATTCAATGCAATTTTAACATTAACTTCTTTGTGGAGGAAAAAGACCACTTTTTAAGAAAAATGATTCTTGTGTCTTTGCAGTTCCCAGTAGCCTGGAAAACCCAGTTCCAAACCTTTAGTCTGATCCAAGTGAAGTAATGAGTTTAACCTAGCTCAATTCTCTGCAATCTTTTTGCCAGAAGCGTAGTGGGCAAGAACCCCTAGGAACCTCAATCACTTCCAAACACGACGTGAATACAGTGTCTGGTCAAAAGCTGCAGGTCTTCCTGGCAGGCACATATGAATACTAAAAGGTGACTGTAACACCTACTAATTCCACAGCAGGGAAAATTCTGTTGTTTGCAGAAAGTAAAACATCCATGAAGCAGAACTTCCAGAGCCACTCCTTGTTATCATAGAATCCTTCGTTTCAGAGGAGCTAATATAGCAATGTGGAACACATTCCCATATGTCTTAAAATGAATGCTAAATGCTCCCAAGTTCCTCCTTTAACAGTTTTTGCCTCCTCTCAGCTATGCAGTTTCTTCATCTTTCTGAAGAGAAAAATCAAGACAGAGATTATGTTGTGTAGCTAAGCCATATATTCATGAAAGAAAATGGTAGAGAAAATGCTGACAAACCTAATGAGGTAAGCCTTGTTCTAAAACTTAAATAAAATGGATAAAGATAATATTTTTTAACTGTTATGTTCTCTGCAGCCATAATTATTTTTTTTATTCTTTTAACTTTGTTTGACAAGTATTGTCATATTTAGAAGCCTTGAAACAGCAGGTGATAACAGACTTCATGTATTATTATAGACTTAGATGCCTTTGATCCTTCAAACTTACTTAAAAAAAGTCCGGATTGTTTAACTTTATTATTCAAGTGATTAAGTTTTCCATTGTAATGTGTGTATTTATCAAGCTATGCTATGTTGAGGAGCCTTATATTTATCCATACATGATGAGTACCGCTACAAAAAAATTTTAACCACTTTAATATATGAAGTTAAAAGGGTCCACTAAAAGAACAGCTGCACAAGATCTTAAGACCAACAAAAGTGTGAAATGTAGATTGAGATTCATCTTCCTACATGTGTCCAAGAAAATAAGACTTTTTTATATGATGGATATAGCTCTTTCGTCCAATAAATCTAGGAAAGAAGCCCTGTTGGAATCTGTGAATGTTCTGCTAGAGAGCACCCTACAGCTGAGAGGCTTAAAGGTCTCTGCTTGCCAGAAATAGAGGCAAAATATTGGGGTCCTATTTTTCAGAATGAATAAGCTGCTTTTCCATGTGAAAAGAGTACAGAAATGGTACTAATGCTTCTGTCCTGGTCTTTTAAATGCAATAAATGGGGTAATAAAATCATACTTTGATGCGCTGTTCAGCTCTAGATCTCTGTCTTTAAACAAAGCAAGCACTAGAGAGTGGACTGCTTCCAAAGCAACCAGCATGTGATATGACTGTTTGTAAATGAGGGCCACAGCAGCAACTTTCATAACAGGTGGAGCTAATGCTCTGCTATCCACACTCCCATCAAGGTGGTGTTCTCTTGCATTACACAATCTCAGCCATATGTATTCTACTAAGCGCTGTCACACATAGAGTAAAGTGGTCCCTGATCCTAAGGCCTGACACTCAGCATAAAAAAGCAGCAAATAAACGTCAGACAGGGATAAGAACACGAGGGACAGTTCAGAAATAGCATAAAAAGCAATGGTCGAGACCTGTCAGCTGCTTAGCTAGTCCTCTAAGCACTATTTATCTCTAGCTATGGGGGTGGAACTCTTTTATATGGTGCTTTTCCAGACTCACCACGGTGCCTCGGATGAAAGCTTGAAGCAGAAACCAAATATTCATGACAAAAGAGATGAAACAGATGGGCACAAAAGGCAGCAGCCTTACAGTGAACATGCTGAAGTACAAAGAGCAACAAATGAGAATGTTAAATGCTTTTACATAGAGGTTTTGAGTGAAGGATATTTGCAGCAGCAAATTCTCATATCTGAAAAAAATGAATAGAATGCCATGAGGGTTATAGCAATAACCACATATTCCATAGCTCAAGTACTACCATGTTTCTTTCATAGCTGAAGTATATTTGAATAGAAAAAGGTTCAAACAGTGAAATCTAACAAAGCACAAAATAGACACAGATTTCAGAGCGACTTTTTATTTTCTCCCATTGACATAGTGTCTCGTTATAGTTTGGAGATGTGAAAACTCAAGAAACAATTACATAACATGGCAAATAGTCTATAAAGAGTCTATAACAGATGGATACGGAATAACACCCAGGGATGAATATTTTTCCTCTCTCAGAATGAGAAATCAGGAAATAGACTAAGTAAAAAGACGTTGGTTTATTTGAACAGAATATTGCTTATGGAGAATAAGCACAGCTTTTTGTCCCTGTCTCACTTCCCTAGAGAAAGAAGGAACATAATGCTAAAAGCAATTGGTGAAGAATTTGTCTAATTTCTATTTATTTTGCCACTGTTAAGTTTGGCTAGATCAACTGAAGGCAGCTTTAAGGCAGGGAAATTGTGTTGGAGAGTGTAGAAAAAAATGGCTATTTTGTTAATGAAATCTCCACTAAATAGGACTGTCGGGAAAAACATATCTTACTTGAGCTTTGTGGGTAATGTTTTGTAGTCCATAAAGTTGCCTCTGGAACTGAAATTGGGGGCTCCCATCTGCCGGCTGAATGGCCCAAACATGGAGACAGTGGAAAGATAACAGCAAAAAGTCTCTATTTGAGGTTGCTTTGTAAACAGATTATGAAAGGAAAAAAGAAATAAGAATGCCAGAAAACCACCTTTACATTTGTTTGAATCTAAATTTCCCTTTTCTATGCAGGAACAATTGGAATTGCCTGCAGAAGTATCAGTAAAATAAAAGGTAAAGAGAGCAAGATAGTACTGATCCTACAAGAAAGCAAAAGTCAGAGCAGAAACATGAAAGGAAACTTGCCAGAAGCAAGAAAGAAGGTTAACCGAAGAGTCTGGTATTATTTTTATTATTGTTCAAGAAACAGTAAAGGAAGTTAATGTACTATCAACTAAGCTAAAAGCTTTCAGTAACTTGGTTTCCATGGCAACTTCCAATGTTCAAACGCTTGTTCCTCAGCAAGTCTCTGAAATAACTTGTCTATTTTCACTAAACAGTGAGTTACCATGCACTTAGTGAAGGATTAGAGTATATTCATAGATGGGTAACGGAAAGGATGTGAGCTTCACCCACATTTATTCAATAGTAGTAACTTGTAATAACTTACTCACAAGCTTGTTCCCAAGCAGAGGTTACTATAAGAGACAGGGGATCTGGTTAGGAAAGCTTATGTTTTTCCATGTTCTGTGTTTGATGCTAGGTCATGGCTATAAATAAATAACAATATCAGCCTTGGGGCATGCTCCTCTGATGTTGTTCTTTTATTGTACAACTGATTTAGTAGACTGTAGGAGATACTACAGAATAGCTATCATCAATCATTTCACCAACCACATGCAACCTTTGTAAATGCCAATCATATAGAGATGGATGTGACCATTGGACAAAAAGGTCCCTATGAAAAGGATATTTTAAATTAATTGGTATTTATTTCTGAGATCATCCACAAAAGTGAGCTCTCAAGTTGGCTAATATTGGAAATATCTTCATTTGGTTGTACCTTGTTGATTTACGCCTGTGTGTAGAACTTGGCCAGACCAGAAACAAAATTACCTGAGAAACTGCATGCCTCCTCTGCAGTCAGTACTGGTTTCAGTAAGTTTCACTTCTTTAATTCTGTCATAGAGGCAATATTTTTAAGGAGGGAATAAGATCACTTGTCAAATAAATGAATTTGTGCATCAGACAGGTGAAGATAGTGCATGTAGGATCATTTAATTTTGGCTCAAGTGAAACTCAGAAAATAAAGGTACTCCAGTCAAAAACGGGTCTTTTGTCATCTCATTCATAGGTTTGCTAATCATGTCAATCGAAGATTTATCCACAGCTTTACTGATTTTCTCATTCACGACATGAACTAGGACTGAACCAACCAAATCATGTGTGTTCATAAATAATTTGATGGTTCGGCAGCTTAGGATGCTGTAACTATGTATAATTACCTTATGCTTTCATGGCAGGGATTCAGCAACCTTTAAGGAAGTGGTAAAGGCAACATAGGGTAAATCATTACACGTTCACAGAAAATTTTGCAGGCAAGCCAAATCCTATTGTACCTAGAAAAGTGCTGCTTTTTGAACATCGTGTTTGCCACTTAAGCCTACACTCACAGAATGACTGAGACACCAAAAGGTGGATGCTGAAAACCCACAATACAGCAGAAGTCTATGATAGGCACCTCAGCTCCCCGTGCAGTGTGTGGGCAGGGCTGGAAAGGAAAATAAATAACACATCAGTGAGATGACTTGAAAGCCCACAAAGATGTTCTGTATGCAGCTGTTCCAACCACTGAAGACAAATCTATGACTGAAGTCTTTCTTTTAGGTCTCACACCTCCACTTGTCATAGTCAAAGAAGAAAAATCCACAACCTATAGGGGACCATGCACATTCCTGTAATATTATTTTAGGAAAAGCTAAATCATCCCATGATGCGAACTTTCTCTCTCCATTTTCTAGAAAAGAAAAACATAAAATTAACTTAGCTTAAAGGAGAATTTTTTGTATAACAAAAGTTTGGGGACAAGAATCCAACAAAGTATTCTTCTACTACTTAGAAAAAGATATCCTCTTAACAAGTTAATTACACTAATGGCAATTTTTAATTGTTAAAGGCATGCAACCATTGAAATCACTGCCTCTAATCTTTTATGTCATTATCAAATACTTGAATTTAAAAGGATTATCATTTTATGTAGATTATGAATTCACGTATTTCATTTAACTGATGTCTAAAATTTTTTTTGCATCATATTTATTCTCATTGATTAAAAACAATCTAGCAAATATCCCCAAATAAGCCCTACTATCAAAATCATTGCCAAGTGGGACCAAATTCCTCCGTAACTAAAATCTTATTGAAAAATTTAGGTTTTTTTCTTAGCATTTGCGGATTTCAGTGAGGCTTTTAAATTATATATCTATTGAATACTTGTTACTCAGATTCTCAGAAAGATATTTTTTCCCTGCAGTGTAGTCTGATGTATAAGGCTGTCTTTTGAACTCTTTGATAGAAAAGCAGCCCATTTTTTTTCCAGATTCCCACCCACCTCAATTACATTTCAAATGGTTTCACCTGCCATTTTTAAGATAGCTTGAAGCAAGACCCATAGAAGGACAAATATACCTTAATCTGTCAAAACTACTGCGCAGAATTTTTAGATATTTTTTTGCCTGATGTAAGCTTTAGACCTCATTAGGTGCCTGGGTTCTGTGAATGATACATAGGGTGATTCAGGATAGTGTCTTCCTTGGAACAGATATGCAGTTCAAACTCCTATACTAAAGTAATTGTAAACATGGTTAGTTTGCCTGAAAGGAACACCACACGGAATGGTTACGCTGCTATAGGGGAACCTGACCTAGTACCTCTGTTAGATCTTGCACAGTCGCACCTTCTCACATGGAGGTACCTAAACTCCTGCTGATTTCTATTTTGCAGGCAGTGTATATGGAACTAGAGGACTACATGAAGTAGCCGATAGAAAATGTTGAAGCAAAACTATGGATAAAACATGGCCATTGTTGTAACTTTAGTGTTTTGCTCTGCAGAGATTAAAAACAAAACAAAACAAAACAAAACAAAAACACACACAGAGAAACCACGTCAGTACTTTATTTCCAATCTGTCTTCATCATTCTGAATGACTGAATCTTCCTCTAGAAAAAATATCCAAATCATTTTTCCTCAGAAAACAGAAATAAGAACAACAACTTTGACTTAGCCCATAGCACAGCACATCCATCTTTTAGTATCTCCAGATATAAATCTTTGTTGACAACAGAAGCTACACGTGGGTCTTCCAGGTTAACTATGACGAAGAGACTCATCTCTATGTTCTTCTGGCTCAAGAATTATACGCAGGTCTTTTTCATGAAGGGAAACTGTTAAAAGCAAGTTAGCAGATGCCAAGTCTTGAATTTATGTAAGAAACGTCCACGTGAGAAGTGGGAGACAGAGCCTGTTTTTTCTTAAAAGCAGGAGAAAAATCTGGATCTTCGTCTCCTAGATGAATGCTTGAAACATGGAGTATCTGGATTAAAAGTGTGAACATACCAGGGTCCTCTGTACAGGGGCTGATTTGGTAGCTGTGCCACAGGACTGCAGTCAGGTGAGGTCCCACACAGGTGAGTGGCATATCATACTGCTCAATACTGTCAAGATCTGAATGTCTCTCAGTATGTCAAAAAGCAAACGATATTTGCTAGTATTTTGGAAAGAACACCCAATGTTATACGACAACTGAACTGGGGGTTTTGGGGTATAGACTTTGAAACTTACAGGGAGAAGCTGAAAAACTCATAGGAAAATCTGAAGCTTTCTGAGGATAAAATTTGTATTCCGTTTTCTATCAGGGCAAAGTCACCCACTCAGAAGTAATTCATTGAAGTACAATTAAAACATCCCTGACTTGCACAAAAAAAAAAAAAAAGAAAAGGCACAAAACAGATAGGTAGCAGCATTCAAATAGAAAGATTTGATATCTTAGAATTATTTTACTTATTAAAGACGCATTTCCTAGTGATAAAATCAGCAGGTAATTATAATAATAATGATGTCATTGTGTGTGATCATGAAAAAATGGGATTTAATATATGTAAAAATATGGGATTTGAATCAATATATGTGTTCTCACTACTTTAGAAAGGTAAATTTCTCAAAGCTGGAAAAGTGAGCAAAAAAGGTAGGAAAAAATTAAATGACAAAGATAGTACAGAATTACTTAAATAGTCTTTCATTTTATACATAATATCTGTAATTACTTAATGAAAAAAATCATTCTAATGATTAAGAACTGAGAGTATGGAATCAGTACAAGTATGTGTAAGAAGTAAACAGAAAAATAAGTTGGGAAACACAAAAGTTAAGATATGTGGATAAGTGATACAGAAGTAAAAGCGTACTCAAGAAAAATTTACTGAGACAGGATAGGGTCCATAAGAAGGATCCCGGGACAAGAGCAGTGTGAGTCATCATTGGATCAGATAAATACATTCCATACTACAAGAAGGAAGGAAGTTAGTGCCAGGAATTGCTTGCAGCTCACAGGACAGGACTCCAAAAGTCATATGTAGATGCATCAGTGCAAAGCTCAGATACAGAATATACAATGGTGTGTTGACCTCTGGAATCAGGGATATATTTTTAGTGCAGCCAGCCTAAGAGCCATCTATTCAAAGGTAATCATGTGGTCTAATAAAATGCCTCTTTCAGGGAAACTGATGCCTCCAAATGTCCAGCTCAGGCACCACTGGGCTAAAACCAGACATGTATTTGTCTCTTATAGCACTCCAGGAATGCTCATCTGAATCTTCAGTTCCTAATCTGACATAATTTACACTGAAACTTCACTCATATCATTTCCTTACACTCAAAAAGATATTTAATGACTTTCTCTGGAGAATATATTTTCCAGGAATGGGCTGGTCCATCAGCATGTCTTGTTTGTTGCAGGTGTAGTGTCACACTATTTTTTTGTCCCTTCCATGGGCATATGGATTTCCAGCATGCCATGAAACAGTATTTATCTTTCTCCCTTCTCAGCATGGCTTGGATCCATAATTGAGCCCTTAATTTCTTTTCTGAAAGAACTAAAATCTGCCTGTTAAACTGCCAGGTGCAATGTGACGTTAATGACTGAGTAGTGCATAATTCTGTGGTATTAATAGCTATTTCTAGGCATGTATGTACCTCTCCTATTCATTAATTCCTTTTTGACTGTTACATTATTCTTATTCAAACAGTATTTTTCCTTCTATCTATTAAGAAGCTCTTTGGCTCCTCTTGATTCTTCTGTTTTCTATAATTAATCTTAAATCACATTTCTTTAAATTAGAGAGTTTTTAACCTTGTACATTCAATGAAATTTCATGGCTTTGAGTTGAATATTTGATAAAAAATTGTAGAAAGCCTTGCTAGTCACTTATCACACAGGTGAGAAAGTTTAGAATTGTATGTTCAAAATTAATATATAATAGCTTTTAATATTTTTAATGCACAATATTTCAGCAGTAAGATGGTAACTTCTAGCACTCTGTGTTGCCGGAAAAGCTCCTAGATGTGAGGAGTTGTAAGTGAGGACATGGTATACATTTGTTAAAATGTGATTTATGTTAAAAAAAAGAAAGATGGATAGAATACAGATTTCTTTTTTATTATTATGTTTTCCTCCGTGATTAATCATAATATGGTGCATCTTTTGTATTCTGGTCAGCCTGCAATGCCATTTTCCACTAACACAGTCCTTCTGTCTGAGCAATAAGTGCACCACCATAGAAAGCTGAGAAGAGAATAAAATTAATAATTCTTCAATGTCATTTGCATAGCTCACGTTGGTCTGAAAATGATGCTACTACAGAGCATTGATGACAACTTCTCGCTGCAAGAGCTGATGAGAAGAAGTGTGGACCTTGTAAGAACCAACAAAGAAGTTCTGGTTGGGGATGTGAAAGTTGGAGACAGCCTTGGCTGCAGCGACGACAAATGGCAGAGTTCAGCATGCTACGTGGAAGAAGCAGAACTGAAAAACCAAACTTTGGTAGAGCTAACCTTAGCCTCTTCAAAGACTCGTAGGAAACCTGTGGGATACAGCTCTAGAAGACAGGGGCATCCAAGACAGTTGGGCAATACTCAAGTACTTCTTCCAGGCTCAAGATCAATGCAATGCTAAGAGTAAGAAATCAGGCAACGGAAGCAGGAGGTCTGCAAGTATGAGTATTTTGTTTCTGGAAAAACTCAAATGGAAGAAATAAATTTAAAGAAGGTGGAAAAAGGGACTGGTCACTTGGCAGGAATATAGGAACACAGAGTATGAAGGGATGCAACGAGGAAGGAATTAAATCTGGCAAAGGACATCAACGATAACAAGAGCTTCTTCAAGTACATCAGCAGCGTAAGGAAGACTAGGCAAAATATGGGTCCACTTCTTGAATAGAGGCAAGTGTCCTGGTGACAGAGGATGCAGAGAAGGCAGAGTTGCTGAATACCTTCTTTGCTTCTGTCTCTATTGCTAAAAGCTGACCATAAAGAATCCCAGACCCTGGAGGAAAGACAGAAAATTTAGAGAAGGAAGATTGTCCCTTAGTCAAGGAGGATTGGCTTAGACATCACCAAGGCAAGCTGGACTTTCACAAATCTGTGAGCCTTGATGAGATGCACCCACAAGTGATAAGGCAGTTGGCAGATGTTACTGCTAAACCAGCCTCAATCATTTTTCAGAGATCATGGAAAACATGAGAGGTGTCTGAGAACTGGAGAAAAGCCAGTGCCACTCCAGTCTTCAAAAAGGGCAAGAAGAACCTAGGAAACTACACGCTAGTCAGCCTCATCTCCATCCCTGGATAGGTGATGGAACAGCTCATCACTTCATCTCAGAGGATATGGAAGAAAAGAAGGTTATTGGGAATGATCAATATCTGTTCACCAAGGAGAAATCATGCTTGACCAATCAGATAGCCTTCTACGATGGCGTGACTGTCTGGGTAGATGAAGGGAGAGCAATGGATGTTGTCTACCTTGACTTTAGCAAGACTTTGGACACTTTCTCCTACAATATCCTCATAGGTAAGATTAGGAAGTGCGGGTTAGATGAGTGGACAGTGAGAACTGACTGGATGACAGACCTCAGAATGTTGTCATCGGTGATACAGTGTCCAGTTGGAAGCATGTATACAGTGGTTTTCCCCAGGCATTGGTACTTGGCCCAATAACATATTCATCAATGACCTGAATGAGGAAACAGTGCATCCTCAGCAATTTGCTGATGATACAAAACTGGGAGGAGTGGCTGATACACCAGAAGGCTGTGCTGACATTCAGTGAGACCTGACCAGGCAGGAAAGTTGGGCAGAGAGGAACCTAATGAAGTTCAACAAAGCCAAGTGCAAAATTTCACACTTCAGAAGGATTAATCCCCTACACCAGTACAGTTGGTCGTTGACCTGCTGCCATGTGGCTCTGCAGAGAAGGTCCTAGGAGTCCTGGTAGACAAGTTGATGATGAGTCAGCAATGTGCCCTCATGGCGAGGAAGGTCAATGGTATCCTGGGGTGCATCAAGAAGAGTGTTAGTAGGCAGGTTGAGGGGTGTCATAGTCCACTTCTGCTCTGCCTTAGTGAGGCCACATCTGGAGTCCTGTGTCCAGTTCTAGACTCCCCAGTGCAAGAAAGACAAGGAACTACTGAAGACAGTCCAGTGAAGGACCATGAAGATGATTAGGGGAAGCATTTCTCTCATGAGGACAGGCTGAGAGATCTGGGTCTCTTTATCCTGGAGAAGAGATGACCTAGAGTGGATCTTATCAATGCATATAAATACCTACAGGGCAAATGTCAAGAAGACAGGGACAGACTTTTTCAGTGGTGCCTAGCAACAGGACAAGGGCACAAACTGGAATACAGGAACCTCTACCTGAACATGAGGAAAAAAACATCGTCACTGTGAGGGTGATGGAGCATTGGAACAGGCTGCCCTGGGAGGTTGTGGGATCTTCTCTGTAGATATTCAAACTTGCCTGGACATTCCTGTGCAACCTGTTTTAGGTGAAACTACTTCTGCAGAGGGTGGGGTGGAATAGATTATCTCCAGAGATCCCTTCCAACTCCTACCACTCTGTGATTCTGTAATTCTATGGTATTAATTACTAGATTTATCCTGCACTGTGGAGGAGGACTATCCATACTGGAGCACCCTTTCTGCATCCCTAGTCTTGGCCTCAAAGGCATCTCTGAGGATTCCCAGTTCCATTCATCTCAAAACCAGATTTGTCTCCTTTCCAAATTTCTATTTCCCAGTAACCAGTCCTTCCAGCACCCTGTGTTGTATGACCTGTTGAAGGTTTATTGGCTGTGTCTCCCTATGGAATGATGCAGATCAGCTGCCAGTAACTGAGGTGCAAGGGAAGGATGGAGGAGGTCTTGCTCATGAGGCATAAACATCTTCAGAGAGGGATTCCACAGAGTAGGGCCATGGAGGATATACTTATTAAGCAAAGTTATCTCCTGGGCTCTGTCTTTCACACCAACCAACACAACCCATCAGAAATTCATTTGTGTGCCTGAAGTGGAGCAATCTCTTCTGCTGCAGGACCTATATACATGTATCACGTTTGTATAGTCAGCCATTTGAATGCCCATATGGACTAAACTTCATTTTTTTTCTCTCCAGTGTCTGAAGCCCAGAGATGAAAAGTCTGGGATCCTAGCAGAGAAAGCAGTTTGATTCACCCAGGGCTCTCCTGGGTGTAGATGTTATTTAAAGCACAGTATCTACACTGAGCACATCTTATGGGCTATGTTGGCAATGCTCTGAAAGCTTAGTTTCAGGGCCCAGGTCTTGTCCTCTTATGTCTTTGTTTGGAAAGTAAAATGATAATTTATTTCAGTTCAATAATTTTTGATTCAGTGGAAGCTGTGTTTATAAGCAAACCCATGGAATTCAGTCCTACAATTAAGTTATTTATGTTTGGAATAATATTGTATTTCTTGTACATGCACGTGTCTCTCAGAATTGCAGAAATGGGCTGACTGACAGCAAACATCGGGTGAGCCCTCAGTCATCATACCAAGAACAGGCCTTATTTTGATCAATGATAATAAAGGTCTTGACATTTATGCCAATAAAACAGCAGTTCACATCTGTTAGTGATGGTGCCTAAACTTGTACATAAAGCTTGTTGTACTTGTGAGAACATACTAGTGCCACCATGACCATATTCAGTGTCACTGAAATGCATAGCACTGCATATATTTCCTGGCAGTTCTCCAGCAGAGCAGGTGTGCCAATTTTCAGGCTGCTAGTTAAGGGAATACTGTGGTCCATTGAGTATGGAATACATAGGCCCCCAACAGTGAGACAATATGACCCCTTGCAGTGAGATACAAGGAAAAGTTAATGACTACATGGTTTTTTTAAAATCCTAGATTAAGATTCATAGAGGATGGAAGGCCAGATAGGCATAGCAACTGACAGATCACATAATTCAGTATTTTTCCATTCCTAAATGGTATATTTTCTGCCTGTAGCTAAAATAAATGCACACATTGCACACATGGACTTCTGACAGAAAAAAAATATGATGTAGGAAGAAGACACAAAACTCTGAATGATTATATATGGTAATTAATAATAAAAGCCTTGCAGAGAAGCTTAATGAGAGGGAATCAAACCCAAGTGGGTTCATTTATGTTTGACATGAATTGTGAAAAGTCTGTACCATTACAGAAGGCAATCTACCCACCACACTTGTATAAACTGTACAAGAAATCTCACAATGTTTTGTTCATCTGTGGCAGAAATCTATTGTTTACATTGGGTTTTATTTTTTAACATTATTATTCCACGGATTAACTGCTGGTATGGAAACAACCCTTCCCACTAAGATCCACTGAGCACATGTTCTTTGATCAAAGGATCCAGGGGAGCACAGCTATGGAGCCACTATATACTAAAGTAACCCAAATAGCGCACTCTTACTTTTTAAAGGAAAAAATACTCTGAAAACTTTACATTTTGCTAAGGATTTTAGAATTTTCTGCTTAAAGAGATGAATTTAAAGGTCTTCCTAAAATTCACATTGTTACTCCTCAGAAAGTTTTTGTACTTTCTTTATCTTGTATGGAGTTCAACAGCAATGACCATTTGGCTTCCTTCGCTTTTCTTTCTATCTGTTTCAGCTGCAGAAGGTGGTGATAAGCTCACAACCTTATGTTGTCCTTGTTATTTTCTAAAGCTGGAAATAAAATTGCAAAATATGAATAGTTGTCTAGGTCACAAAACCTGTTTATATGTAGTGATTATATCTGTATTTAAGCCCAATGAATCACTGGTTTAACAGAGTTTAACAATTTCTAAATAATTATTTCCAGCTGGAAGACCATTGGAAACATCTTGACTGTACACTCAGAAACATTATTATTCACCAAACATAAGCATAAAGTTTACGTAAGTTCCGTCACGCTACTACCTTGTCGTTGGGGAAGAATTCAGAGACTGAGAATGATCAAGGCAGTCTATATCTGGGATCTTATCTGCAGTCTTCTCAGTTAACACCTTCAGAAAATCTTTAATTAGGAGAAATGAAAGCCAGGAGAACTGCAGTAGCTCTTCTGAGTGTTTAATATAACCAATATTGTTTACTTTCTCTGTATTTTAGAGGTCACGTTACATTAGTGAGGTGAGAAATAAAATCAGGAGAGAGATGAAATAAAAGTATTAAAACAGTTTGAGCTCTGTGACACACTTTGGCAAGAAGCTGAAAAACATCTGTGAAAGTAAAACCATCTGTGTGAGTCTGTCATTACAGACAAATACTGAATTTGAAAGAAACCTAGAAATTCCAGGCTACTCAATGAGCATCCAAATTATTATTGAAGCAATATATTTCTGCCATTGAAGGAAACAATATCCTTTTTTTTTTTAAGAAAATGGAGTGTCTGGTGAATCTTCATGGACAGATTCATTGTGCTGCAGACAAGGTCAACAGATCTAGAAAAGTTACATCAGATATCTAAGAGGTTCTGACAATCACCTGCTCACAGAAAGAATCTCAGGAACTTATGGAGTGCTGTAGCAATGTTTGTGGTATATCAGACCATTTAAAAAACTCTCTCTCTTCTTCACTGACCTAGGAGTCAAATAATCTAGACAACTACATCTGGATACTCAACCAAAGTCATGCAAGTCCCAATGACACAGCTTTGCTATATTTAAGCTATATTATAGCCATATTGGTAAGGAATATATTTTTTTTGTCGATTAATATTTCTCTAGTATTATCTCTAATAACTTCAGATCTCATTAGACATTGAACTACAACAACTTTTTGTTAACAAAGACACCAATTAGTAATTAATTAAAATTGCAGAACTATTCATACTTTAACTTCTGACCTTGAGTTTTGTATGACGCCAGAAAAGGCAGTTTCATTAACTCCCTTCCTTTTATATTTAATTGGTTAAACATGAAGTATAATTTTAAAGTACCAAGACAATACAAAGATTGAGTGGTATTCATTTCAGAACATTCTGATTATCTCAAGAAGGTCTTAAGATTCCTGAATCTCTGAAGACTATAAAAATTTTCACAACAAAATGCTCTCAATATAAACTTCAATCTGTTTAGAACTGGTTGGATTTACATTTGAAACATTTTTTATTTAAAAAAAACAATTGAACAGCTTTTTGAAATTATGTACTGTCTGGTAAAATTGATGGGCAACACCTTTATCACACCATAGAACTTTCAAATGTATAGAGGAAACTTCTGCAGTTCAGGCACCAAGCAAAAATTATTTCTGCAACAAAAGACCATTAGCAATTAAATGCTTTAATTCCATTTGGCATCTTATTAATTAACCTGCTCATTGTTAAGCTAATCATGTATTTTTTCATATTTATGTAACAATTAAAGATTTCCCAAAGAGTTTATTGAAATTGTTACAGAATACCATCTAGGTACACTTAAATTATCATCCAAATAGTACTTGATGCTTCTTGAAACAGATGAACTTCCTTTACAAATAATAGGGTGCTATGAACCTTTCTAGTTTATGGTTAATTTTATTTTTATTTGCACTACCTTATGTGAGGGAAGAGTTCTTTCTTATTCCGGTATTTTGTATCATAATGTACTCTACGAGATTGTTTCATTCTTTGTTAAGATCAGTTTCACCTAACAAGGAAAACGTAACCAGCTTTTTGTTGATACTGGATAGTGCATTTTTTCTAGTCTTCAGGAATAAAGCCTTTAGGAAGGAATTTTATTCTGCTATTTCTAAAAATACACCTCTGTGTTTTGCAGGCTCAGATCATGAAATCAGATGCTACAAGTCTTAGTAGTGTTCCCAGAAGACACTGAAAACTGAAAAAGTCGTCTACTTCCTAGCAAGTAGAGACTGTCACCTGAAACTGAAGGATTAGCATGATAAAATTCCTTAACTTTGAGCAAAACGAACAATTTGAAACCCAGTTTGTGCTATGAAATTAAATTTGAAAGATGTTGACAGAAAACATTCAAGTAATCTGTTCTCTATATTGATTAGTTGATCATCTTTATTGTTGCTTTTATCAACTAGTCAATAATCATATTCTGAATAATAATGTAAATATTATTATATTTACTTATTAAAACACTGCATATTTACTCTATGGTGACTTTTAATTTCAAAACTGCATCATATATAAAATACCCATGATCAGATCCACTTTAAGTTCCTTTATATAACCACACATAAGTTTCTTACCTCAGGTGTCTTGTGTTTGAAATGAGTAATTAAATTTTAAAATAATTAAATGTATTTAATCTGTAACACTGACTATACAACATCAATCCTATTCTAGGACTAATATTTAAAAGACAGTACGCGATTTTCAGATCACAAGTAGTTCAGAGTTATCAACATACACAAGTACTATCATGCTTTCACTATATGTTTTCATATATTATTCCTGGTAATTGTCAAAAGATATGTGCAACTGCAAATTGAATTTTATGAGAAAATATCTCTTTCCTGTGGGGAACTGCATAGTTTCTCTAGCTATTTTGCATTTTGTCAAAAAATTGACATATGAAGTTTTAGGATGACTGTTCAAAAATAATTAAACAATTTTTGAGGAATCATTTAATGCCAGACAATATTGCAAAGATATCAGATGTCAGCAGATATATCAGGATATCCAGAAAGTTTAGTGTTTTCTAGTACATACACAGTTTATAAAGATGTTTGCTCTACTATGTTACACCGCCATTAGCAGGTTCTTTCACTGTTAAAGCCAAATTACTGAGGTTTGTCACACAATCTTACTACGTTAACTAAGGGGAACGTTTTCAGGTTAGTGCACTGAATTTTCAGTTCACACAGAAATCAAATGTTATATGACATAGAGCAATTTCTGTTGCAGATGGTACATGATTTCATAATGATTTATAGGATTACAGAGTTTCTTAGACTTTTTAAAACAACCTCTGGCCACTATTGGCAAAAATCACCTTAAAGAATGTCTCCTTCTTCCCACCATTCCTCAAGAAAATAATATCTCATTTTTTATTTTAGTATCTCAGTCTTTTCTGCAAGTATCTGTGTATACCTTGGTGTTCTAATACTAGTGGATCAATATTCATTACCTTTCACTACGGAATTCACAGTGGTCTAAACACCTCTTCCCAAAGATCCCTTTCTGGGTCAACACCTAAGGGAGGAATAAAGGTCAAGATGAAAGAGAGATTAATGAGAGATCGGTACTCCACAGGAATTGAAGGAAGTTAGACTTAATTGGGTCTTAAATTAGCTGTCCTTGCATCTTTTAGCCTGCTTTTAAACTGGAAAAGGTTAAAAAGAACAGCAGATCAAGAAAGCACATGACCACAAAACTGTTAAAAAGCCACAAGTGACCAGGTGATCAAATGATACACGACAGTACTCAGTAGGTTCAAACAGCGTGGGTTTAATTAGGGGCAACTGCGGTAACACGCAAGAAGAGAAACCTCTTATTGACTTTGGATTGATTGACATAGTACATGGTGTTTTGTAGAAAAATAGGAACAAGTCTTGGATACTGAATCTATCAACATTGTATAGATAAACTTTTTGCAATGCATTAAAACTCTGCAGTGCAAGTCTCATCTTCTAAGCACCTCGCAATGAGTCAGTAAAGCATGAGGCCTGCAGTAACTATGTGAGGTTTAGCTCACCCAACTTTATTTATGCTTAGGTGTTGGCTCTAAATCATTAAAAGATTACTAAATATAAGTCAGCTGGAAAATCTGCAAGGTTGTTCAAAGACAGATAGCATGCCCTAATTAGTGTGTTGTGTATCACACACCTTGAATTTGAGCAAGAGATACTGCCACATCCCCTTGGGTCGTAATGCAGAAGGAAAGAGAGGATCTAGGGCAAGTATAGGACTTTTTCTGGTTCAACTTCTTACTCTTTGAACTAAGTAATACAGGAAATATTTTCCAGAGACTGGTCAAATGAATGTAGACCCCTGCCTATATGCAATATTTCTATTTCAAGCAACATCTGCAACTTCTATAGAAGACCCATGGAAATTTTGTTATAGAGACGTGGAGAGAGTCTCATTGTAAAGTCTCCGAACATAATGCTAACCAGGAGCAGGGAAGAAGTTTACTTAAAAGTATAACTGGAAAGGAACTACCAAGGAACACAACATTCTCTCCTAAAAATGATGCTAGTATTAACTTATCAATGCCTAGAAATAAAATTTTCTTAACAGGATTGACATACTTTTACCCCAGGTTTCAGTAAAACAAAACAAAAAACCCCCAGAAACCAAACAACTGGGAAATAAGTACTCTGAACAAAGTGAAGAGGTAAAAGAAACTCCTTAAATTTTGACAGTATATTTGAATTTTACATCAATACACCTAACAGCAGGTTTGGAATGGTTTATTCCGAGCAGGGAAAAAAAAAAAAAGGATGATGGTTTTGTATTCTTTTTCTTTGCTTTGCTTTTAACAAAAGTGTTAACCTTTTGCAAGCAGCAGATTTTGTTATGTAATGGGGATGTTATTCCACTGTAGGGAGAGGCAATAGAAGTCTTGTTTGTTTAGCTATCTTCTCTACTGAAATAAAACCATTAATTCAAATTTGTTAAACTAGAGCTTACAAAGTGAAGATAGTGTCAATAACTTACAGTTTGAAAACAGATCAGGGCCTTATGGAACAGCGTGCAGCCAAATTGCTGTGTGGTGTCAGAGGGAACGTGTGAGAGCCTTCACTTCTTCAAATTGTGAATGATGGAAAGTGAGGTACCCTAGCTGGCAGTACAGTTTTCTTTTGTAGTATTCTACTTCATGGTACCTCTCTAGAAATATATTTTTTTGTAATGCAACGATACCCAGTTACAGGAAGATTTAAACAAGTTCGTAGGTTAAGACAAATTGTCTGGACATAGGACAGTCAGAAGAATTCAAGTGCATCACCTTTCCCTGCTAGAAAGAGGATCTTGGTACAAACAACTTATCACAGATGCTGTGTGAATATTTCTGCTTAGTTGGTTAGTATTTTTCATTAGATTATTTTTTTTTACAGGATTGCAAATGTACACTACTAAATGTGCAAGTTTTGTTAATTTAAGCTTGCAAGGAAGAATTATAGAACCACAGAATCATAGGGTTGGAAAAGACCTCTGAGATCCCTGAGTCCAACTGTGCCTGTCTCCTTTCTAAACCCTATCCCTAAGAAACTCATGCATTCGTTTTCTTAAACACCTCCAGGAATGGCAACTCCACCACCTCCCTGGGCAGCTGTTCCAATCCCTGACCATCCTTTCAGTAAAGAAATTCTTCCTAATGTCCAGTCCAAACCTCCCCTGGCAC
>VWPV01028739.1:2097-69093 GCA_013389885.1 Geococcyx californianus | reverse complement strand
CCTCAATGTCCTTCCTGTAGTGAGGGGCCCAAAACTGAACCCAGCACTCGAGGTGCAGCCTCACCAGTGCTGAGCACAGGGGCACAATCACCTCCCTGCTCCTGCTGGCCACGCTGTGTCTGACACAGGCCAAGATGCCATTGGCCCTCTTGGCCACCTGGGCCACTGCTGGCTCATGTTCAGCTGGCTGTCACCCAACACCCCCAGGTAAAAAGAAAGAAAGAAAAACTGGAAGGAACAGGAATTCCTTAGGCATTAACTAGCATACAACACTACTATAGTAGTCCTCAACAATTGTGACAATAATGGTAGCTCAGACAAAGTCAACTATAGGAAGCTGCTTTTAAGAGACATCCTAACCAACAGGTGGCAGAAATTTGGTTCAGACATTGAAATATACAGTCCCTTTTTTGTGTCTATTTCTTACCTCATTTTTATACTTTGTAGTCAAGAATTTAAGCCTTCACTATGTTCATATGTTAGATTTTTAATTCTGATTTCTTTAGTTTGTGATTTTTTTAATCAAATCTGACAACCAGAAAGCATGGCCCTTTCCAAAAGCAACAATTATCAGTGAGGTGTATTCCAGATCAACTTTTCAGAATACTTGGAGATTAAACCCAAAACAAGTCTGGGAAATACTGAGATCAGAGTGTATTTTCCAGTAAAATACAAAAACACATTTGGGGCATGATTATCATGCATAGGGTAAAAGAGAAGTGGCTCTGCAAGTCATGAACAGTCATCCGTCAAACTAAAGAGAACGAGACATGAGAATAAATCCGTTTCATTACAGTAATGTTCCTTACTTGCACAATAGGATCACTTCAAGGAGGACTGAGAGTAATTGTGATGACTGATTTTGAGCCTATTTAATACTGTAGAAATGCGAGACAAGACCAAACTCCTTATTTTGTGTTCTTATTACAATTTAGAAAGAAATCAAGAAAAAAAAAGAAAAGAAAATTAAATGGAAAAATAAAGGTAGCCAATTAAATGGTTATTGAAGGAAAACTTTTTTTTATGATTTAGAAGGTTTGCATGTTCTTTTAAGGTGTCTGACGTCTAATATAATTGCAGAGAGGCCCTTTGGCTTTGCTGTTCCATGTTTAGTACTTCAAAACTGAATTTAAATCTGATTTGTGTAAGGATATACTCGTGCTTTGGACGGTATTGTTAGAATAACTGATTCCCATTTCTAACATTTTTTGGTATTAAAGTTTCTAAAACAGTGTACTTTCATGTGCTATCAGGAGAAGTGTTTCATTAAAGACATGGTAAATCTAATCTGTATATTCTGAAAATCTCCCTATTATTGAATGGGTGTTCCAAAATCCAGGGACAAAAAAGAAAAGTAAATTTCTCAGAGGCTTCCAGCATATTATGAGCAGATCCAGGAGTCAATACTCAATTCCTAATCCACTGTTAAAGACTATTTGACCTCTATAGTATATTACTTCAAATTAGGAAAAATGAAGGACTTGAGATACACTGTTCATGCTTCTTCACCACACCCCAACTCTCCAGTTGTTGATTGAATGAGACAAAACATTCTAATCCTACAGCGGTGCAAGCTACGTTTTTCTCATGACAAAAAATACCAAAACCAAACTGGAACAGAATAGAGAGATTGTTATTCCCAATTCAGTTTTCTATACCTCTTTTTCTGTTCAAAACTTTCCCTACTTTTTTCACAGTTGAGAGTTATGAAACTCTGAGGACCATCAATCCAGTGATTGCCATGGATATTTCCGTACTAATTAATTACTTGATTAGAATTACTTTTTCAGCTTATAAAATATACCTATGTTTTTTATATCTTTTCTTATTTGCAACAGATTAGTCCTTCCTGATCCTAATTCCTTATATTGATCAAAATACAGCTATTTTTGACATCTTTAAAATCTTTCTTTGCCAGCAGGAAGATTATTAAAGTACGTTACACAGTAGGGCCACAAAAATGATCCAAGGGGGGCTGGAGCAACTCACCTATGAGAATAGACAGAGAGTTGGGATTGTTCAGCCAGGAGAAGAGAAGACTGCAGGGACACCTTATAGCATCCTCCCTGTGTTTAAAGTGAGTCTATAGACTTATTTAGCAAGTTTAGTTGTGACATGACAAGGAATAATGGTTTTAAACTAGGGAAATATAGATTAAGAACAAATATAAGGAAGACATTTTTTACAATATGGGTGTTAAAATATTGGAACAGGTTGACCAGAGAGGTGGTAGATGTCCTATCCTTGGAAACGTTCAAGGTCAAGTCAGACGGGGCTCTATTTAACCTGAACTAGTTGATGATGTCCCTGCTCCTGCTTGAGGGTTGGACTAGATGACCTGTAAAGGTCCCTTCTAACCTAAGTCATTCTATGATTGCATGATTACTCTGAGAATTAACACTAACAAGGATTGAAAGGAATAACTTTAAAACCAGCTTTTGAAGTTCAGACAACTGCATCAAACTAAATGAACACAGATTCCTTGGAGATAACCCAAAACATCAAAATTTCCTTTTCGTTGCTTTTTGGGTACATTGAGTCAAAGGCCGAATTTCTCAGCATCATTTATTAGATAGCATAACCTAAAAATATTTTCTTAGCAATTTCCAGCCGTTTTTCTTTTCCCATCTCTCGTTTCCTTTAACATGCATTTGATACATGGGTCAAACAATCATACAGTCCCCTGTCTGTGACAGACCAAGAGGACACGGTCTCAAGCTTCCCCAGGGGAGGTTTAGGCTTGACATTAGGAAGAAGTTCTTTACTGAGAGGGTGACTGGCCATTGGAATGTGCTGCCCGGGGAGGTGGTGGAGTCACCGTCCCTGGAGGTGTTTAAGGAAAGATTGGATGAGGCACTTAGTGCCATGGTGTAGTTGACAAGTAGGAGTAGGTGTTGGTGTTGGGTCATAGGTTGGACTCGATGACCTCAAAGGTCTTTTCCAACCTTATGATACTATGATACTGTCTGCATGCAAACTGCCAGCTTGTATGGTAAAATTAATCTGTTTTCCAGAGATGCAAAATATAATCTGAAATGGCAACAAAAAGATTTTTAAGAAAAAATTTAACACAGTTTCACAATATGTTGTAAGGAAATACACAGTGATAATAATTTTAGCGCTTAAAATATTTTTCACTTTTATAAATGGAAACAGATCACAAGCATCCTATCATCAAGAAGAAGCAAGATTATTACTGTGGTGAATATTCCTGGATACGGCATTCATCTTCTTCTTGTCCTTGCCCTTTCCTTTTTAACATTGGAAGCTGCTCCAATGCCAGTTTTGATGTCTGATTACTCTGAGTACTTCCGAGCAGTCTCAGATGACAATCTCTATAAAAAAATCAGTGCTTTATTCCTCACACTGTTCCTGTGCCACCTCTCCTTTTCACACTGATGATAACAGAAAAGTTTCACAAGCGTTGATCTCCCCTAGGAAACTCAGTACTCATCTGTAAGAGTAGCTGGTGAACGTTTGCTCTAGTGTGCCATATTTCAATAACACTGCAGTACTGTAATGAAAAAGACACCATTGCTTATCCTGTGGGCGATTGTTCAAAAGAAAAACAAAACATTGAATTCATTTGGATTTATAGTACAAGCATGAGAAAACAGGCAAACCTCCTAACTGCTTACTAGACAATAAGGAAAGTTACTTTTGCAATCATACTTTTAAATGTGTATAACGGAACTTCAGAAAAGGAAGAACTGTACAAAGAAATTACAATAGAGAGAATTTACACTGGTGTAACAAACGACTCTGTATTTCTCAAAAGTGGAATAAGACTGAAAGGAAGCTATTGCTTTGTGATTGAAGAAGGAAACTACCAACAGAATTAAATGGAAATGTCTAAGAAAAAACACACATTCATTCACATAAACACACATTTGTTTCGTCTCTTGTGACCTCCAGTACACATCTGTCAGGATGCAACTACACTTTCTGTTTGATATCTCTTGTTCTTTTGAGAAAGACAGCAACAAAATGAAAAAGAAAAGTTTCTACATCTTCCTAAACAAGATTCTTTAAGTATAGGATAAGGATATTGTTAGCACAACACAGGAGCAGTGAAAGACATACAACTGTGTAACTACGGCCCTGTGAAACAGCATACTGTGCATACCTGTACTATTCCTATCAGCTTTAACCACGATAGGAAAAAACAACAACAACCAACACCTGTGTTTTGTTGTTTAATTATCTTTATTGAAAGCCATTAGTTAGTTATTCTTACTGACTTAATTGAATCATTGATTATAGAATGGAGTATATAACTATGATATGGCAATTACCTTCCATGATGTAATTCAAGGCCATGGCCATTACCACAGTGAACTGTTGCACCCAATAAAAAGAAAAAAAAAAAGAAAAAAAGAAATATGTATCAGTAAAATGTCAATTACATTTCTATCTAATACATACTTTGGATAGATCTACTGAAAAGACATTTAAGTGCTTGTACTTGATTGATAACAGTAATACTTATGTAGGCAGAAAGTTTTATTCTGCATTTCCCTGATGAAATCTTGCCTCCAACAACATTGAGTTAGGAATATGCTTTGGATGCTAGAGTTTTGCCCAGGGATTTGATGAGATTACCTATCTGAAATTTTGGAAGATAAAAAAGGTCATCTTATTGTTTTGCTTGAAGTGATCCTCACAATGTGTCGGAACAGGAAACCCAACAATTTCTTCACATTCAATCATTTTTGCAGTGCAGCATTTCTTAGTCTTTTTTTCAGGCTTTAGCAGAGGCTGTGAAATACTATTAAGCTCTGAGTGACTTCGCATTGTGAAGTGTCCAAAGGTCATTTTTTTATAAGCCTTCTTAATAGATGCTCCAGGGCATGACATCCTTGAGTTGTCTGAAATAACACTTCTTACTCTTTCTTTTGAAAGAAATATATTTTACAAGTTTCAGGCTAGTCTTAAAATGCTCTCTTTAGACACACAGGCTTTTTAAATTTTGATCTATTCTAACAATTCCCTGAGGATGAAGTTGTCTTAGTTTTGCACAAAGAAATATGTAAGGAGTAGAATTGTAGTCTGGATAAGCTTGATCTTTGCAGCAGATGGACAAAGTCAGGTTAGCAAGAAGTAAAACAATAGAAAAAACTTGTAAAATCATTAGATATCAAAAACAAAATTGGAAAACAGACCTGCCTATTACAACAGATAGTCTTAAGAGGTAAAATAATGTATTGNGTGTATTTTCCAGTAAAATACAAAAACACATTTGGGGCATGATTATCATGCATAGGGTAAAAGAGAAGTGGCTCTGCAAGTCATGAACAGTCATCCGTCAAACTAAAGAGAACGAGACATGAGAATAAATCCGTTTCATTACAGTAATGTTCCTTACTTGCACAATAGGATCACTTCAAGGAGGACTGAGAGTAATTGCGATGACTGATTTTGAGCCTATTTAATACTGTAGAAATGCGAGACAAGACCAAACTCCTTATTTTGTGTTCTTATTACAATTTAGAAAGAAATCAAGAAAAAAAAAGAAAAGAAAATTAAATGGAAAAATAAAGGTAGCCAATTAAATGGTTATTGAAGGAAAACTTTTTTTTATGATTTAGAAGGTTTGCATGTTCTTTTAAGGTGTCTGACGCCTAATATAATTGCAGATAGGCCCTTTGGCTTTGCTGTTCCATGTTTAGTACTTCAAAACTGAATTTAAATCTGATTTGTGTAAGGATATACTCGTGCTTTGGACGGTATTGTTAGAATAACTGATTCCCATTTCTAACATTTTTTGGTATTAAAGTTTCTAAAACAGTGTACTTTCATGTGCTATCAGGAGAAGTGTTTCATTAAAGACATGGTAAATCTAATCTGTATATTCTGAAAATCTCCCTATTATTGAATGGGTGTTCCAAAATCCAGGGACAAAAAAGAAAAGTAAATTTCTCAGAGGCTTCCAGCATATTATGAGCAGATCCAGGAGTCAATACTCAATTCCTAATCCACTGTTAAAGACTATTTGACCTCTATAGTATATTACTTCAAATTAGGAAAAATGAAGGACTTGAGATACACTGTTCATGCTTCTTCACCACACCCCAACTCTCCAGTTGTTGATTGAATGAGACAAAACATTCTAATCCTACAGCGGTGCAAGCTACGTTTTTCTCATGACAAAAAATACCAAAACCAAACTGGAACAGAATAGAGAGATTGTTATTCCCAATTCAGTTTTCTATACCTCTTTTTCTGTTCAAAACTTTCCCTACTTTTTTCACAGTTGAGAGTTATGAAACTCTGAGGACCATCAATCCAGTGATTGCCATGGATATTTCCGTACTAATTAATTACTTGATTAGAATTACTTTTTCAGCTTATAAAATATACCTATGTTTTTTATATCTTTTCTTATTTGCAACAGATTAGTCCTTCCTGATCCTAATTCCTTATATTGATCAAAATACAGCTATTTTTGACATCTTTAAAATCTTTCTTTGCCAGCAGGAAGATTATTAAAGTACGTTACACAGTAGGGCCACAAAAATGATCCAAGGGGGGCTGGAGCAACTCACCTATGAGAATAGACAGAGAGTTGGGATTGTTCAGCCAGGAGAAGAGAAGACTGCAGGGACACCTTATAGCATCCTCCCTGTGTTTAAAGTGAGTCTATAGACTTATTTAGCAAGTTTAGTTGTGACATGACAAGGAATAATGGTTTTAAACTAGGGAAATATAGATTAAGAACAAATATAAGGAAGACATTTTTTACAATATGGGTGTTAAAATATTGGAACAGGTTGACCAGAGAGGTGGTAGATGTCCTATCCTTGGAAACGTTCAAGGTCAAGTCAGACGGGGCTCTATTTAACCTGAACTAGTTGATGATGTCCCTGCTCCTGCTTGAGGGTTGGACTAGATGACCTGTAAAGGTCCCTTCTAACCTAAGTCATTCTATGATTGCATGATTACTCTGAGAATTAACACTAACAAGGATTGAAAGGAATAACTTTAAAACCAGCTTTTGAAGTTCAGACAACTGCATCAAACTAAATGAACACAGATTCCTTGGAGATAACCCAAAACATCAAAATTTCCTTTTCGTTGCTTTTTGGGTACATTGAGTCAAAGGCCGAATTTCTCAGCATCATTTATTAGATAGCATAACCTAAAAATATTTTCTTAGCAATTTCCAGCCGTTTTTCTTTTCCCATCTCTCGTTTCCTTTAACATGCATTTGATACATGGGTCAAACAATCATACAGTCCCCTGTCTGTGACAGACCAAGAGGACACGGTCTCAAGCTTCCCCAGGGGAGGTTTAGGCTTGACATTAGGAAGAAGTTCTTTACTGAGAGGGTGACTGGCCATTGGAATGTGCTGCCCGGGGAGGTGGTGGAGTCACCGTCCCTGGAGGTGTTTAAGGAAAGATTGGATGAGGCACTTAGTGCCATGGTGTAGTTGACAAGTAGGAGTAGGTGTTGGTGTTGGGTCATAGGTTGGACTCGATGACCTCAAAGGTCTTTTCCAACCTTATGATACTATGATACTGTCTGCATGCAAACTGCCAGCTTGTATGGTAAAATTAATCTGTTTTCCAGAGATGCAAAATATAATCTGAAATGGCAACAAAAAGATTTTTAAGAAAAAATTTAACACAGTTTCACAATATGTTGTAAGGAAATACACAGTGATAATAATTTTAGCGCTTAAAATATTTTTCACTTTTATAAATGGAAACAGATCACAAGCATCCTATCATCAAGAAGAAGCAAGATTATTACTGTGGTGAATATTCCTGGATACGGCATTCATCTTCTTCTTGTCCTTGCCCTTTCCTTTTTAACATTGGAAGCTGCTCCAATGCCAGTTTTGATGTCTGATTACTCTGAGTACTTCCGAGCAGTCTCAGATGACAATCTCTATAAAAAAATCAGTGCTTTATTCCTCACACTGTTCCTGTGCCACCTCTCCTTTTCACACTGATGATAACAGAAAAGTTTCACAAGCGTTGATCTCCCCTAGGAAACTCAGTACTCATCTGTAAGAGTAGCTGGTGAACGTTTGCTCTAGTGTGCCATATTTCAATAACACTGCAGTACTGTAATGAAAAAGACACCATTGCTTATCCTGTGGGCGATTGTTCAAAAGAAAAACAAAACATTGAATTCATTTGGATTTATAGTACAAGCATGAGAAAACAGGCAAACCTCCTAACTGCTTACTAGACAATAAGGAAAGTTACTTTTGCAATCATACTTTTAAATGTGTATAACGGAACTTCAGAAAAGGAAGAACTGTACAAAGAAATTACAATAGAGAGAATTTACACTGGTGTAACAAACGACTCTGTATTTCTCAAAAGTGGAATAAGACTGAAAGGAAGCTATTGCTTTGTGATTGAAGAAGGAAACTACCAACAGAATTAAATGGAAATGTCTAAGAAAAAACACACATTCATTCACATAAACACACATTTGTTTCGTCTCTTGTGACCTCCAGTACACATCTGTCAGGATGCAACTACACTTTCTGTTTGATATCTCTTGTTCTTTTGAGAAAGACAGCAACAAAATGAAAAAGAAAAGTTTCTACATCTTCCTAAACAAGATTCTTTAAGTATAGGATAAGGATATTGTTAGCACAACACAGGAGCAGTGAAAGACATACAACTGTGTAACTACGGCCCTGTGAAACAGCATACTGTGCATACCTGTACTATTCCTATCAGCTTTAACCACGATAGGAAAAAACAACAACAACCAACACCTGTGTTTTGTTGTTTAATTATCTTTATTGAAAGCCATTAGTTAGTTATTCTTACTGACTTAATTGAATCATTGATTATAGAATGGAGTATATAACTATGATATGGCAATTACCTTCCATGATGTAATTCAAGGCCATGGCCATTACCACAGTGAACTGTTGCACCCAATAAAAAGAAAAAAAAAAAGAAAAAAAGAAATATGTATCAGTAAAATGTCAATTACATTTCTATCTAATACATACTTTGGATAGATCTACTGAAAAGACATTTAAGTGCTTGTACTTGATTGATAACAGTAATACTTATGTAGGCAGAAAGTTTTATTCTGCATTTCCCTGATGAAATCTTGCCTCCAACAACATTGAGTTAGGAATATGCTTTGGATGCTAGAGTTTTGCCCAGGGATTTGATGAGATTACCTATCTGAAATTTTGGAAGATAAAAAAGGTCATCTTATTGTTTTGCTTGAAGTGATCCTCACAATGTGTCGGAACAGGAAACCCAACAATTTCTTCACATTCAATCATTTTTGCAGTGCAGCATTTCTTAGTCTTTTTTTCAGGCTTTAGCAGAGGCTGTGAAATACTATTAAGCTCTGAGTGACTTCGCATTGTGAAGTGTCCAAAGGTCATTTTTTTATAAGCCTTCTTAATAGATGCTCCAGGGCATGACATCCTTGAGTTGTCTGAAATAACACTTCTTACTCTTTCTTTTGAAAGAAATATATTTTACAAGTTTCAGGCTAGTCTTAAAATGCTCTCTTTAGACACACAGGCTTTTTAAATTTTGATCTATTCTAACAATTCCCTGAGGATGAAGTTGTCTTAGTTTTGCACAAAGAAATATGTAAGGAGTAGAATTGTAGTCTGGATAAGCTTGATCTTTGCAGCAGATGGACAAAGTCAGGTTAGCAAGAAGTAAAACAATAGAAAAAACTTGTAAAATCATTAGATATCAAAAACAAAATTGGAAAACAGACCTGCCTATTACAACAGATAGTCTTAAGAGGTAAAATAATGTATTGAAATAATGGCAATGTGGCATTCTTATTGATTAAACTTGTGATCATATTCCCCTTTGAAGAAGCCAGAAGACCTTAACAGAATGTGTACAATGAGATGAATGTCCATGCTAAGAAATATTTGAGTGTCTACACATAAACAAAGTGTATGAATTGTATTAATCGGGCAATTAAATCAATACAGTCCATTGAAACTAGAAGAGGATTCAACTGACTGCAGAATGCACAAGACACAGTTCAACTGTTTAGTGCCCTAGGAAACATGCAAGCACATTGCATGTGGTTTCCATCAACTGTTCTGAGATGATTCAGGCCTCTTGTCTGTCCCATGTCACATCTACCACCTTTGTGCATTTTTTTTCAGGTATGAAAGACAATAAACCGTAACACTGGAAGCTTACATTTAGGGAACTGATTCAAGCCCCTAGCAGCAGGACAGCTAATTGCTTTATAGACCCAAGTGCCTGCTGCTTAGATCTTTTCTACCTATACTGCCCACCTGGACACCTTTGCTTCTTTATCCAGAGTTGGATCCCACTTGCAGTGCTCCGTACAGCTGCCCACATACAGGCATCCAGATGATCTGAGATGGTCAAAAGCATCCACAAGCTGCTAACTGACGTAAAATAGGATGTGATGAAGACTTGAGGTATTCTAGAGGAGCAACAAGACACTAGGTACAGTACTCTAGATGATACCTGTGAAGGGCCAACTGAAACAGATGTAATCTGTAAATTAGGAAAGTTTTCTGTCCTAGTAGATTTGATCACCTGTCACGTGCTTTCAGAAGACAGGCTAGAGACCCTTTTTCTAAATAAATGCATCTTTTAATAGCCGATGCATCTTTTATAGCCGAGCAAATTCCTTGTCTCTCATCCACAGTGCACTGTTCTTTATTTGCTCTTTGTATTTATTTGTTCTTTCTATCATGTATCTAATTTATTTCTTTTTTTAACCAAAGTGTTTTAAGAGCTTTATCTCTCTAGGGCAAAATATTTTCTGAGTAAAACCAGCAGGAAATAAGGCTGATTCTTAAGGTTAACTCACAACTACCAGATCAGAGAGCCTGTTGATTTGGATCAGACAAGTACCAGAGCAGATATTTATAGAGTTTCCAAGCAACTCATAAGGCAGTCTGTTGTTTTGGGCAAATCCACTTGACTCAGAGTTTTGTGGGAATTAACAAGATTTGAGAATAACCCAGGAGACAGAAGACTAAATTGTTGTCTCAGTGCTACCTTGGCTGTTCCTTTCCAGGAAAGCTGGTTTAGTACGGTAGGTAGATATAGTACATAAAAATGACCTCACTTTTTCAGTCTCATCATAAAAACCTGGCATGGCAGCAAACTTATTAGCACTCTGGAGGTTCTGGGCAGTTTTTAAATGAGTTTTTCAACTTAGTGGGTTGAAAGCCATAAAAAGTAGTGACATTAGGCCCAGTTAAATGGTTGATATGAATGTTTTATTGCTTGAATCTGTTTACATCAGCAATTTCCATTAGGTTTAACCTCTGTTTCTGCGGGCTTCCTTTTGAGCTAGTGTGTTGGGATAACCTGGCATTTCACCTTGTTAAATCTCATACAATTGGCCTCTGCCCATCGATCCAGCCTGTCCAGCTCCCTCTGTAGAGTCTTCCTAGCCCCAAGCAGATCAGCACTCACACCCAGTTTCACATTCAAGTTTTGCTTACTTTTTCCCTTAACAAAACCCGTGCAAAGTTATTGTGTCATTTTACACCACCCTCAATAAACTGCTTTTTCTTTTTCAAAACACATTCTAATATGCTTCATTACAGCTATCATATGTGATCAGCCACAAAATATGTTGTGGTCACAGTCACCTAGTACAAAGAAATTGCAACCAGTCTTCTGGTATTCCCCCCAAATTACTGCGAACTCCTTTTTGAACTTACCTTAGGAAATGACAAAACGTTCATCAAATTAATAACAGTATTCATGATTGTCGGCTCTTCTATTATGAGGTTTCTTTATTTAAAATTGATGTTGAGTGCTGTGTTCAGTTTTGGGCCCCTCACTATAAGAAGCACATTGAGGTGCTGGAGCGCGTCCAGAGAAGGGAAACGAGGCTGGGGAGGGGGCTGGAGAATAAGTCCTACAAGGAGCGACTGACGGAACTGGGNGCACAGAGCAGGCCACGTATCCCACTACATCTTGATCATCTTCTGAGTATTGAAACTTTCTTTATTTTGTCCACATTTTCTTCCCGAGAAGGGAAGACACTGATCCCCATTTAATTAAGCCAGAGTGAGGAATAGAGCTGGGTCAAGCTTCCCCAGCCACTGGGGCATTTGATGTCTTGGTCATAGAATAATATAGAATCATTAAGGCTGAAAAAGACCTCTAAGAGCATCAAGTCCAACCATCAGCCCAACACTACCATGCCTACTAAACCATGTCACAAAGTCCCACATCTACATACTTTTTGGAAACTTCCAGGAGTGGTGACTCAATCACTTTCCTGGGCAGCCTATTCCAGTGCTTGACCCCTCTTTCAGTAAATAATTTTTTCTAAATATCCAATCTAAACTTCCCCTGGTACAACTTCAAGGCCATTTTGTCTCATACTATCACTAGTTACTTGAGAGGAGAGAATTTGAGATTCCTCTTTTTTCCACTGAATTCAGAGTAGGATTTGTGATAATTAACGCAGATGCAGACAACAGACTTTTTACAACCTACAGTTAGGCAAAATGATTCCCCCTTCATATCATAAAACAGTTGTAGAACATATGACTCAGCTTTTCATTTTCCAGCATCAGTGGGATTTCCTAATCAGCTCATTTCAGCTCATTTACCACCTTTTCCATTTCCACTCAAGAACTCCCTTAATACTCCAGTTATAAACTAGAAATCATGCATAATTTTTAAAGTAATGAAAACTAGATTACTAATTAAAAATAAAATAATTAGAAGAAACTATTTATATAATTTCATGATTTGTTGATTTTTTAAGGAAGATTTATAATGAAATCTGGGAAAAAACATAATTTCTACCTTACAAACTGGAGGTGGTTTTTAACTACTGAATAAATACCTTGAACAGTGATGTAGAATCATAAAATCATAGAATGATTTGGGTTGGAAGGGACCTTAAAGATCATGCAGTTCCAACCCCTCTTCCATGGGCAAGGACACCTCCCACTAGACCAGGCTGCTCAAGACTCCTTCCAACCTGGCCTTGAACACTTTCTTGCATAGAAGGTGCAAGAATTTTTCCAGGCTTCTGGCAGTATATTTTAATCTTACACCTTAATCTGAGATAGATTTTTGTGCTCCACCATTCCAAAAGGTCATGGAATTCATTAATTCTTAACAAAGCTCCAGCTCTTTTAATGCCATAAAGTTAATCGGTAATTTCTGCCAACTCATTTCTGGGCAGTTTTAAAAAATGTTGAGTATTTGCTGGGAGACAGCTCATACACTTGGATTTCTAAGTTTGTTTCCATGTTGGTGTGATTGATGTTATTGATCTTAAAGGAGAGAGAAAGGAACACAATCAGTCTCTCGGATGTCTATGGGGGGAGGGTGGGAAATAGCACTTGGGAATGCATGTGCTGTTACCAGATTGTCTGGCTCTTTTGAACTATTTCTTTTCACTCTGAGAGAAGACTTTTGGATTTGTGATGGTGCAAAGGCAAACTGTCTCTTAGAAAAGTACAATCAGTTAGTCTTGGGATTCTCATTGTCAATATTTTTAAATGAATTAGATTCTGACAAGGTTTTTTCTCCTACTTTTCCTTTTTTTTTTCTCTGTGACACCAGTTTACAAGAATGAGAGGTGAAATTTTTTAAAAAGGTCCTACAAAATGTAATTCTTCTTCTGTAGATCAGCATATGTTTGCACAGTGTCAGGTACCACGAAAACAGGAATTTGTGCTGCTAGGAATGTATGTTTCAAAAGTGCCAAGATAACCAGTGCACCGCCGTGAATAGGCTCATGGCCATTGATCAGATGAATGACAGAATCCACAGTAACCCCAAATTTCCTCAGGAAGAGATGCTGGTTGCTCCCCGCTCTGTTCAGAGGTATTTGATAAAGTTCAAAATAAAAGTTCTGACTTTCTCAATTGTTTTGAAAGCAGTACTGTAGTGGAGGGTCTGTGGGAAATGTAGGTGGCAATTCATAAATTCCTGAGTTTAAAAAATGATACAGTTAATGTATTATTTTATAAAAACATGAATGGTTTGAAGATATTTGAAATAAAAAATTGGAAAAGTGATGAGTTTGGGACCATTTCTCTAATTACAGAGAAAAAAACCATATCTTAAAGGCCTGCTGTATTGAAAAGAGTATTGTTGTTATGACCCTGCAGTATTTATATGAGTATTATCATTGGTTTTTTTTCATTTATCACATATAATTTCAGCGTATCCTTTGATGACATTATATTGAATATTTATTAATAAAACTAGCCTGAACATAAAAACTTCTCATATTAAGTGATGAGACACACAAACTGCTGACTCACAAACAGCTAATTTTATACTTGTTAGGAAAACTCTATTTCTTTTGTTTGGAATCCAGGGTTACTTTCATATGAATGTTAAGCCATATTACATCATCATGTGCTCATTTATTTATGGAGTATTTATCACAAAATCTGGAAAAAAAGTTGAGAAATACCATGATAATCTTAAGTAACTTCAAGCATAACCAAAGCCATAGAACTGTGATTTGAAGAAGAAACTTCTTAAAATAATATTTTTATTAAAAATCTTCAAATGGTGGAGTAACTTTTGTATCTGATGATACTATTCCAATGAGGTGACACATGGTTGTTGCAATGAGTAACTGTTCTTTTTACTGCTCACTGAATGCTGTCAGATTAATAATAGCCAAAAGATGCCACAAAAATAAGGCATAATTTCTACTTTAACGTACTAACTATATGATATGCCTTTTTAATTAAAGAAAACATTCTTTAGTCTCCGAAAAGTTAGTCTGCTCACTTGAAATTTGTCAAATTAAATGTTATTTATTTAAACTTTGGTTGCTATTGCTTAACAGACCTTCTATGATCAAGAGTTAAGAAGTTTCCTCATTTGTGAATGATACAATGACTTAAACTTATTCTTTCCTGAACAGAAAAGGGAAATATTTGGTCAATGGTGCCCATGCAATTGTTATCATCATTATTGAATCTTTATCATATTGGAGTCTATTTATTCTCCACATATTTCAATAATATCTTTCTAATGTACTTAACGTACTTATATATTTGGCTAATTGAAGGCTACTCCAAATACATAGGCAATGTAAGTGGGGTTTGCTTTTTCATAGCATCATCCACAATAATAAAAGCCTTAAAGCATTCAGTATTTCTTTAGCCAATTCATCTTACAAAACTTTATTCCAAAAGTTATTTCATGGTAATAGTCATTTTAAAACATCATGTATTTTCATAACCTGACTTTAGAAAATGTACGTCAGGAAAGCAGCTGCTTATGAAAGGACTTATGTCTAAAGCTTGCCAAATACGACTGAACCTATATTCTAGTCATGAAGCAGGATAAGCTTCCTGTCAGGATAAGCAGACTAGATGCAACAAGCTTCATTATGCCAGAGAGAAATTAATTTCAAAAAAATGATATTAACGTAAGATCCTTAATGTTATGTTCTCTTATTCTGAAATCTAGGAAAGCAGAGTGAAATAAATGTATAAATAAGAGCATAAATAGCAAGGAAATAAAAAATAGGGAACTGTGAGGCATTATTCTTGTGGCTGAACTGAAGTGTACTTTCAATTTTGACTTTTTAAACTCGTATAAACCCTGCTTTGAAAAACAAACAGCTATCCAAACAAAAATCTGGTTTTATATCTTTCAGAACTCATGTTCTAGTAAACTAGTAAAGTACCTGAGAAATAGGGGAAAAAAATTAATTGACTTTCATTCAGCAATATTCCATGACTTAATTAATTCAGTGAGATAGAAATTTCTTACAATCAGATACTCCCATCAGTAGACTAAGAATCTGTACCCTTTTTGGAAAGAGAAGTTGAACTTGATAAAGGTTTTTGTTAAGTTTTGACAAAACATAGCAAGCAAAAGTCCCCAAAGTGCTGTGACTGTCTCAGATTTCTATTGTTGCATCTAAACCCAACATTTCCTTGATGAGTAAAATTACACTAATGCCCAGTGATCATTTGTGTACTATACCAGTGTTCCAGCTGAACTTTCTTTAGATGGACTAAATGTGTCAAAACAGGGTCCCGCTGAGGCTAGTGCTGAATACCCATAAATCCTACTTCAAAAGTCAAGAGAATTTAGGAGACTTCTAAAGGAAGTCAGGATTTATTTACGTGAAGTCGGAAATACTGTCAGGTAGGATCAGTTTAGGATTTGTAGATGGGAAGTGTGCATTAGTGATCTCATCACAGAAAATCTCAAAGACCTTTTCCATAGTAGAATGCACTTGCTGTCCTATAATATTGAGCAAATAAAAACGGATGTTACTATACAAACCAAACAAAATCAAGAAAAAAATCCCCTTAATTAATTTTGATCCTTCTGAGGGAAAGAAAGATATACAGATTGCTTAAAAAGACTGTATTTGTTTTTCTCTTATATTCAGAATACCCTAGGAGGGAAACAAAGAGTTCAAGCTTCTACCTTCTCATGTTTGTTACCAGATTTCTGGATGAGTTTTTTGGAAAAAACTTGTCCATCTCCACTTACGCAACCATAATGATATCTGCATCAAAAAGAGGCTTTACCTAATTCTCCATTAATGTGCAAAAATCACTGAGATATTTAGAAACTATTACAAAATTTAAAAATACGCATAGCTGATAATTTACAAAAAATAAGTAAACCATGCTCGAAGCTGACCACACATATTCACAATAACTCACAGCTGAATCTATGATTATTGTTTTTAAGTGAGCCGGGGGAAACAGACAGAAATATCACTTACTGTACATAGCCTTATCCAGAGAGATCCTGTGCCTTCTCCACAAGATCTAGAATAATGCAGGTTGCCACAAACCCATCAGAAATAGAGGGAACATAAAAAGAAGTAAAACAAGTCTTTGCATTAGAAGTGGTGGCTTTGCCGTAATACTGAGTAAAGGAGAAAGATTTAACAATAGAAGCATCTGGAGTATTTTATTTATCCATTTATAGTGACTTCACCAAGATTAAATTTCTGTGAGACATACAGTATGCAGAATTCTACTTTCCATAAGTTCTAGATCAGAGAGATCCTGCTGCAAAAAACACAGTACACTAATGAAAGGAACCCTTCGCAGAGAACCTGTTTAAATCATTAGAATTTCTGGCACGTCTAAGAAATGAGTTCTGCTGTCACTTGTCATTTATTTTTATTCTATTCAAAGAAATCGGACATTTGTAAGAAATTACTTTGAAGAACTTTAAGGTGCAGAATTTATTAAAATTTTAATTTGTAAGGAGTTATTCAATTTATGAATTGTTCTCTTGCAATTATAACCACAGAAAAAGGAAATACTTAAGTGAGTAAGGTAGATTCTCAGAACAGGTGGCAGGGGTACCAGATCCTGGCAAAGACATTTTGAACATACAAGTAAACAAAGTCTCATACAGAATTTCATGTGAAGTCTTTGTGGTTTTATATCTTTTACATTGTTACAGCTAAACCTATAGGAAAAAACCCCCATTATTTCTATTAGATTACACTGAATAAGCAACAATATTTGAGAAGATAGAGAAAGAATATATTTCTTTTGTAGCACAGTAATAATGCAGAGGTTTGGGTTTTTTCACATCTTGCAAGACAGAAAAGCCGGTGCTGTAGCCTCGTATCGTGCTTGTGTATATCCTTGTGTTGTGCTCACTGTGGGTGTACTAAATTTTCATGAGAACCATTACAAAACTCACACTGGCAATTCCTGTCGGTGAATACTGAGAACATAACTAATGAATATAGAAATACGTACAACCCATGTACTTTTATTTATATTTTCATGCAATCACTTTTCCACCATTTTATACATTTAGCACATATTTTTATTGCTACAGAAGGACTTTTGACAAGAACTTCTCACTTTCATATGTAAAGGCCATTCCTGTATTTCCCATGGAACTAATATGGAAATATGGCATCCATAACTAAGGATGAAAAAAGAAGAGATGTGGACATGCTTACAAACTAGGAGCTTCCCTGGGTTTGAAGTTTCATCAGGGAAATATAGATAATGAAATAATTCAGTTGCAAACGTGCCACAAAATTTCATCACAGTTTTATAAAGCTGGGAATTTATTTTGCCAAGTAATTACCACATTGGAACCGGAGTCAGGAATTATCTGTTTGTTTGCTGTCATCTGTATCACTGACGCTGTTACATTAAGATAAGTACTTTAATCTGTGTACGGTTTCTCTATGTAAAATATTATCCTGTTTCACAACACAGTTACACACCATAAGCTCTGTCTGTAACATACTGTATATCTTTTTCCTAGGTGATAATACAGACTATGAATATGACATGCTAAGAAATTAATTGATATATTCATCTTGTTACACAAGCCAAATCAGTGCCTCCGCAAATCATTTCTCCAGTCCTTCGAAATCTGCTTCTTTTTTTCCCCTCAAGTGAGGTCATTCTTTTTCCTTTCAACTATGTTTTATAATGTTAATTCATTCTACAATTTTAATGTTCATAATTTATGACGAGTTTTCATATAGTATCTTAAGCACCTTCAAAATTATCTAGGTACTTCTCCTTGCATTTAACTTGCAATATTGAATCCTTAAGATTCCAAATTATGTTATTCTTTCTTCTAAAAAAAAATTGCATTATATTTACCAGAATAAAAGAGTCACAACTTTAATGATGGACATGAATGACATTTTAATCTTTATATCTGGCCCTTCAAAGACCAGGATATTTCCAAATAAGCGGCAATATAAGATACTGCAGAAAAAATAAGACTCCATCTTCCTATTTAATGAGGTGATCACTTTTTTTGTCATCTCTGATTGCTTTATCTTTAACTTTTAAATTATTTAGCATTTTTTCTCACTGGAAATGAGAAAGAGAACAGAGAACTTCACTGATAAAAAAATAAGTTACAATAACATAATTTTTAATAAGATACTTGTGAAAAATATAAATCCAATATGAGATTGTTAAAACTTAAGAACAATAGATAAACTCTTTAAAATGTGCAGTGTTTTCTCTTTTCACATCACTTGTTCAGCAAGTGCCGTTTAAAGCTAATTACTACATAATTTAGTGTCGACTGAATAGCAGGAAATCACTGCTCTCCTATGTAGTATTGTAGATAATCCAATAAGTAGCACAGTAGGATATGAGGACACCAGGAGCCTCACTGTGAGAAATGATCTATAACTTCCAAAGACAGGTAAGAGGCTGGCTGTGCAGAGGTATGTCCTAATCAAGTCACAAATGCCTGTTGCATTAATCTTCACCAACATGCATTTGTGATGCTGCAGATCTGTAAAAGAGATCTGTGTCGTTAGTCATGGACAAATTGGCATCCCTTTCCCTCATGCATGTTAACCACAGACCTGGAGTTGGGCTGTAGCACAGAGGAAGAATCATCAAGGCAGTTTCTTATTGATTTAATAACTTAACCTGTCAGTAATCTTCCCAGCTCATTGTGCAGCCTTTTCATTACAGGTGATATTAAAGAGGTCCCTGTCTTCTTCCCAGCTACCCTTTTCTAATAATTGTAGGAAATTAACTATTTAAAGGTCTGCACTAATGTTTTTAACACTGCCAAAGAGAGTCAGAAATTATCTGGGAAACAAACATATACACAGCCAGCCAGCTCATATAAACTTTCTTTCTCTAGGAAAACAATCTCGAAATAAAATCCAACACGAAGGCTGAATTGTTACAGTACATGGTAGAACAACCTTGATTCTCTGTTCTGCGGACTCATGGTGATCTCGACAGAAAACAACCATACAGAAGTACTCCTACCACAGTTTGAATCTGCAAGAAGGTGGGAAAACTACCTTGATTCATAGTTATGTTATGCCTGAAGAACAAATCCCCTGACATTTACATGTGTACCCGTGTTCTTGCCATCTATTGTATGGTGACTGTATTGGATAGATATATAGATCTATAATACTTGCTTTACTTTTTTTTCCTGTTATTGGAATTTAACTACCATTGATTCTACTGATGCAAGACTCAAAGGATAAGAACTGTAACCTAGATAAAAAAAAAAAATCATCACTGTTTGCCATAAATGTCATTTTTTCCCACCTCTGAGGCCTGGTTCATATTTGAATACATATCTTTAATTGAATTAAATAACATATCATACTAGTTTAAAAATACAGAAAGCTTGGAGTTCCTGAAAGTTTTACCTCTCACAAATATGATTTCTTACTGTATTAATAAAGAATATTTTCCACTAGCTAAAGTCTTTAGTCAAAAACCGGATAATATATTTTTTAAAATCAAGTTCTGAAAGTCAGCTAAAAGCTTTCACGGTGGCTGTTGCTGACAAATACAATGAAGCAAGGTGGCATCCTTTAAGCAACTAAGTTTCAAGATGTTTTATAAATATGTGAAAACAGGACTGTGATTGGAATCGTCCTTCATGTTCTCAAAACCTGTTCTGCCAGGACACTGAACTGTAAAAAGAACAACTTATTTGGAATATTAATGTGTATTATATATAAGATAGAGTAGGTAATATTTTCCACTTCTCTACTGGAAGTCTCATCTGACAAAAATCTGTTCAGTCTGGATTCAGCATTTTAAAATAAAATTAAGACAAATCAAGAAAAATTCAGGGGAACACAAGAATAATAGATACAGAAGACACTACTCTCAAGAAAATGCTGTAGGGAATGGCCTTTTTAGACTATAAAAGCAGAACCTGACATAACATCACATATGAGCCATCATTAGAAAAAGGCTGATAAACATTTTTTCTCCTTGCTTACTGAAGACAAGACATGAAGAAGCTAAGTTAGATATTAGGGCTATGGGAGGTACTGTCATGAGACACACCAAGGTGGTGAAACATACAAACAGGCTTTTCAGGGAACAGGTCAGATATGGTCCCTGGACCAATTTAATCCCAAATGGATGACAGGGATATTTTTTTGAGACTTTTTAACCACCCTGCTCTGATTTTAGGAAGCAGTCAGTTACCATCATCAGACTTCTGCCCAAATCTGTCCAATTCCTTTTCCAGGCTCTCTTTTCCAAAGTGTCACACCCATAACCACATCATACTGATTAAACAAAAATTGCCCTCATTAGAAAATCAGCCTGGTGAGCCATGTGGAACTCAGTCCTGCTATTGTAAATGAATGGTTAACTGTTTGCCAAGTGACTGAGAACACAGAAACAACTGGAGCAAACCATAGCATTGATAGAGATATTAGTCTGACACATACAGACAACAGGATACATTGCTGCAAAGGGAAGTGCAAGAAATCTTGCAGGATGCTAATGTGAAGACGTATACTTGCAGACTGTCTCTTATCCTTAGGTGGAGAAACAGAGTGTGAAGAGTTATATCCTTTCAGCCATCCTTTTCTGATCTTCTCTTAATTCTTTCCAACTGGTGCGTGGACATTCTCATTATTTACGCAAATCTTTAAGTTTTCTTAGAATCCTGCTTTAGTCTTAGTCTAATTAGCATTCATAAGAGTGAGTTCCATGAGTTGATTAGAACACTGTTAGGAAAGTATACTCTTCTTATAGCTTTAAATATTCCTGTCAGATTTAAGAAATCGCTCTTTGGTTTTTGTTTTATTTAGTTTTGATTTTTTTATTTTGAAAAAAGAAAATTGAATCATTCAAATTTCTTACAGTCCCTTTTTACCTTATCTTTATCCTCTACTATCTGAAATGAGCACCCTTCCCATTTTCCCATAATCTTCTAAACAACTCCAGGGATGGTGACTCAACCACCTCTCTGGGCAGCCTATTCCAATTTTTGACAACCCTTTCATCAAAGGAATTCCTCCTAATATCCAACCTAAATCTACCCTGGTGAATCTTGAGGCCATTTCCCCTTGTCCTGTCACTGGTTACCAAGGAGAAGAGACCAACACCCACCTCACTACAACCTCCTTTTGGGCAGCTGTAGAGATTGATAAGGTCTCTTCTTAGTTTTCTCTCGAGATGAAACAATCCCAGCTCCCTCAGACACTCCTCATAAGGCTTGTGCTCTAGATCCTTCATCAGCTTTGTTACCCTTCGCTGGACACACTCCAGGATCTTGATGTCCTTCTTGTACTGAGGGGCCCAAAACTGAACACAGTATTCAAGGTGCAGCCTCACCAGTTCTGAATACAGGGGAAGGTTAACTTTCCTGCTCCTGCTGGCCACACTGTTTCTGATACAAGCCAGGATGCTGATGGCCGCCTTGGCCACCTGGGTACAGTGCTGGCTTATATTCAGTGGACAATCAGTCAACATCCCTAGGCCCTTCTCCTCCAGGCAACTCTCCAGCCACTCCTCTCCAAGCCTGTAGTGATTGATCCAGACTGTCCAGGTCCCTCTGTGGATTCTGTCTACCCTCAGGCAGACCAACACTGCTGCCCAACTTAGTATCACCTGCAAAATCACTGGCAGAGTACTCGATTCCCTTGTCCAGATCATTGACAAAGATATTAAACAGAACTGGCCCAAACACTGAGCGCTGGGAACACCACTTGTGACCAGCTGCCAGCTGGATTATCTCCATTCACCACAACCCTCTCTGCCCAGCCATCAAGCCAGCATTTTACCCAGTGAAGCGTATGCCCATCCAAGCCATGAGCCACCAGCTTCTCTCTGAGAATGCTGTGGGAAACAGTGTCAAAGGCCTTACTAAAGTCCAGGTAGACAATGTCCACAGCCACTAGGTGGATCATCTGGTCACAGAAAGAGATCGGGTTAGTAAAGCAGGACTAACTTAAACTCCTCTCGAATATCTTCATCTTCAACTATTATAAATCTTTGAAAAAAGTAGTAATTATGTTATTCATGAAAAGTCACAGAATATTATTCAGTGACTGATGCAACCCCAGTCTCTAGTTTTTAACCTCAAGGTCCAAGATATATATCTTTTTATTTAACAAAGAATAAAGTTCTATTTCCTGTCAAATTTAAATTCTTGTATTTCTTTTACTTCATTTATCTTAGTTCTTCTGACTAGAAATATTATCAGACTTGATGCTTTTGAAGTAGCATTTTATTTCCTCTTTCACATTTCACTCAGCCTGAAAACAGAGTGCAGTTTCACCTTCAGGAGGAAAGTTGCATTGCTTTCACTCGTTCAGTCAATCAACATAATTTACAAAACACAACTGCTTTCCTACAGTAGCAAGCTTCAAAGTACCTGCAATTCCCATTTCACTTACAAAATTTGCTGACTGCAACCCCCCCAAAAGCTATATTTTGGCTTCAGTGCATTTCATAGGCAATTAAGGCATTTTGAATTTCCAAACTGAAGGCAATTACTTCTGTTCTGCAATATAGATAGACAGATTAACCAATTTAAATCCCTTCACCACACTGATGCATATCGCTACGATCAATCAGCAGAAATCATTCTTGAAGCAGAACAATAAATCATCTAGAAGAATCCTCTGAAAAGGGAAGGAATCAAGGAGTGCATTAACAGTATAGTCACTGAAGATTTTGCCAAAACACTTTAGTAGGCATCAAAAATTACATAGAAAAAATGTATGTTAGAATATCAGGTTAGGAAGAGACCAATACCTCAGCAAAAGATCTGAAAAAACAACCTCTAAGAAATAAAACCAATGAAAGAAAAGATGTAAGGTATTCTTTCTGTAGTGTAATACCCTTGCTGCAGGCATTTGTAGATGCTGAAATTTTGCAACCAACCCTTTTCGCAGATGCAACTGCATAAAAGCCAAGCCTGCAATAGATTAATACAGAAACCCCCAGAAAAAAATATTCAATAGCTAAGGACATACAATCTGACCTGCTCTCAAGGAAAGGTTAGATACCAAACGAAAACTATTAAGTTCTTTGTTTAATTTCCCAGAAAAAATTAAGAAAATAATCTGTTTTCTTATAAAGTTGCACTGTTGTTGTAATATGATGATCCGAGAAAATACGTGGAGCAAAGTTACTGCAGTTAAGTTTTTACCTCTTCTCATTACTTTTCAGAGCCTCTGCAGCTACTGGGGTTAATGTGTGAAGTTGTCATATTCGTATTTCACGAACATATGTTGGCAAACCACAATGGTAAAAGTTATTCCACAAGGACTGTTAAGGAATGCCTCTCATTTTTTTGGATGGGACTCAACCCAGCAAGGTAGAGCCAAAGCTCTTTATTTCTTGAATTCTGCTTACTTGAGTCTTGTAATTTCTGTGAGAAATCATTCCTCTTCTTTATTATACATTGCAAGATTTTCTCTATGCATTTTTTTATGCTTAGTCATTAAGCCCAAGACCAATGAACTCAGTAGAGTAAAGCCTACCAAAACCATAGGGATACTTAAACATTTGTGAAGATACTTACCTTTTCATCTGAGAAATAGTTTGTGTTCATTCTTGGCTTGCAACAACTTTTAGTCTCTACTTTCTTAAATATTGTACCTGAGTTGGCAAAACAGCAGGAAATTTGCCCAAAGGCCTCTGCTAATGATAAATTATCCACAGCCAACAACTGAAAGGTTAGGATGGGATCCATACCATCTAACAGAGGTGAGGGATAATAGTGATCACTGACATATTAAAATTTCTACTTTTAGAGGTAGGGGCAATATGTGGAATTGAACAGAAATTCTTACATTTTAATTAAAGAGCAGCATTAGCCAGTGATATTAAGAACTGATTTCAAAATCTGTGAGAGGAAAGTGCTCAACTGGAAAATGTAAAATCATGAAAAGCCTATATGTTTGGTTGCATCTCAAATATTGACCACAGATGTACATTCCTCTTCTCTCATTTGCATGTTGTAGAACTGAATTCCAGCCCTAGCAATGACCACTGACTAATTCAGTCATTTCGTTGTCTTCTTCAAGGGATCCATTGAGATGTATGGCTTCCTAGGAAAATATTCTTGGGAACTGTCTGTTCTTTCTAAATTATTTTGCATATACATGTCAGTAACTGATTACTAGTGATGGTCCTAAAAATGAGTTGAGAGAAATAAAACTTACTCAATGCCCTAGTAAGGCTGTCACAAGCAAGTGGGAGACCAGGACCAGGTAACTTATCAGTTTGAGGAGAACTTACATAACTGTAGAAGTGTAGCTTTAAGCTTCACCGTTATGCATTTTCTACACTTATACCCTAAAGCCTATTTTACAAAAAGCTTGTAAGTTTTTACAAAATTGCTTAGTCTTAGAAAAACATATCAGTCTAAAATTATGAATAAGGGTGAAATCTGGATATACATATATAGAAATGAGGCTGATGTGGAAAACAGCTGAGTAGAGCTGTTCCTTGTATAAACCACTTTGTTCTCATCGAATGTCATTTTCTACCATTTCTATATGCATTGAGGTTTACAACACTGCAATCTGATGAGTATTTATTTTCTCTTTTGACTTCATATGAGTTCACACAATTGTTATCAATACTGTCATTGAAAAATGGGAAATCTTTAATACTGATTTTTAAAAGACTACACTTGAAAGAATTTGTCATGTTAATTATGATCTATGATAATTTCATACTCAAGATTTTGATCTATTTTAATATCCAATCTTAGTTAACTTTCACATGGAAGAAAATTGACGAAGATCAATCTCACCCTCTTTGTGTACTCACGTCATCATCTTTTCTGAGGATTTTCTCCTATATAAAAATAGAAAGAGCAATGTTTTTATCAAAGCTAAGTTGGCTTTGAGTCATAGTAATAAAAAACGTTGGCTGTGTTTTACAAATTCCTCATTTGCACAAAAGCTCTCTGCTATATTTGAAGGTATTGCATTTAAATGAAATGCCTTATAATTATATATATACATATTTAAATATATCTATAATTATATTTGGCCTAATTGTATGAACTCTGTTATAACTACTGAACCAATGGAATGCCAGCACCACCATGATGTCTCTACTCTTTTTTCTTAAAAATAGCTATTGAATATTCTACTGAATATCTTTCCCTATATTTTTCTGAAAATGTCTGACAATTAATGAACTACTTTTGACAGTTCCTTCCTTCCTGCATAACAGTAATTTCTCACAGAAAGTTTTGGGGAAAAAAAGGTCCTTCCCCATAGTTGCACAATGTACTTGATTTGATGTTGTTCATAGCAATGTCCTCGTGCTTTGCCTTCACTTTTTTCTGTCATGGCTACTCCCTTCTTTTATCTTTCTAAGAAATTGTTACACAAAGTGTTCTGCCACTATTTTAACATGTGTCTGTATACATAGAGAGAGCGAGAGTGATAGAAAAAATCACAGAAAAATATCTTATTAAGCATTTCAGCTTTGTCCTTGGCATCTGCTATTTGCATTCTTTCCTTGGAAGGATAATATGTTCATCTAACAGAATGTGATTGATTAACTGAGCAGAAGATATATTTTGCATGAGTCAGTACTTGGAAATACCAGTCTCTCCTCTCACATAGTTTAATGCAAAGTGCCAATCTTTCTAGGATCCTGCCACCGTTTGTCTAGTTTTGTCATTATCATTCTGAAAAATTACTTTTATGTCATGCAAATAAGATTGATCTTAGAACATAAGAAAAAGATGAACATACTATTTTGTAAAATATTTCTTTATAAGAGGATTTAAAATCTTTTCTTTTTTAGTTAGTATTTACAGAATGTGAGATGAAGATGAGGCTGTTCTATGCATCAACAGAATCAGTATAGCAGAAATAGCAACAGTGAAAACTTATTCAATTAAACCAGTAACATAGATCAATCTCTGCCTAAAGAGGAGCTCTCTTCAAGTTTTCTGAAATTTTATTCTGCCTCTATAAGAAAACTTATGCTTGTTGGTACTCTGTTGTATTTTCCTTGTATAATATATCCAGAGTAACAGATTTGTAAACAAAGTACAAGTGAATAATAAATGAATTATGAGTGTGTTATGTCCCATTTAATAACATTTTGCCATCTTTCCTATTTGTATGTAAAAAATTTCTAACTTCTGCATTTCTTCATTATATCTCTGGGAAAGCCCTTATGATGGGCTGTGTTTCTCTAGGAAAAATTATAAGAATTGAGAATAAAGTCTTATTTTCCTCATTGTAGACTGTCAACTGTAACTTCTGCAGCACTGAGGGCATGTATTGCCTGAACTGTAAACTTTTCATATCGCCACATTATAGATTTAACTTATTTTTCACTAACTTGAAAATATAATTCCACATCGTGATTTTTTGGTAAATTTGGGATGGAATTCACCTCACCTAAATAAAGACAAGATAAATGTCCAATTATCCATTGAGGCTCCCACTAAAGTAAGCAGAGAAAAAAGGGTACACCAGAGAATGAATCATCCCAGCTGTCTTGGTCACGTATCTGAAGAGTGGGATGAATTGCTTTGGAATGTGTTTATCACTCTTTGCTGATCTGCAAGATCATTTGCTTACACAGTATGTCTTTAAGATCATTGAAATTAGGTGAAACGAATTTCCCTTTCACTCAACATGGCGGAAAGCCAAGTGAATATTTCTGTGCTTATGTTTTGAAACCTCAACCATTCCTTCAGTCTCTGTATATTTGAAGAATATACATGGGCAAAAACTAAAGATAATTGAATAAATCATATAAAAGTCTTTGCTTCAATTTGGTGATGGCTGGGCTTTTTGTGTTCAGCCTCCACCAACATTTGTTTTACTTTCCTGTTCATAGAAACTGAGCAGTAATGGTATGTTTTATATGGATAGGATTTTATTATTATGTCAAGGGATCATATTCCCAAGTTCCGAAGCAACCCACTGACAGACAGTTGAGCAGGATGGATAGAGTCCTTCATAATCTGGACACTTTTTGTAATTAATTTTTTAAATGCTACAAAAAGATCACAACTCACAAATTTAGAGTTATTTCTGTACCTAGAACACACTATTTTCAGGTTCACTAAATCTTTCTATACCCAGAAAAGAAGGAAAGTAAAATTACTTGATTTGTTTTTCCTTCCATTTCTTTCTGATACCAAGTAGTGTTTTCAACATGATGTCTCATTAAAAGGTAGATTCACCTTCCTATTATCTTCAGTGGGAGGTGGTGGTGGGGAGATACATCCAACCATGAAGCAGAAATGATCCTGTATCATCATGGTCCAACTGTAACTAAGCAACAGCTCATTTTCCTCCTGTCAAATGGTTTTGCAAGTTTGTCTGTTATTGAGCCCTAAAGGAAAAAAATAAATGTGTACAAACACAGCCACTCTCAAAAAAATAGCAAATAATTTCAAACAAACGAAATTTATTAACCTTCTAATATCTTGTTAGGATTTTACAAGCCAGTCAAGGACTTTTTCTTAATGGAAAACCTGATATATTGCTGTAAATTTTGAGTAACCATCTCAACATGAAAGGACTCAGGCCCTAGGGAACTCCAAACATTTTCTTTTCTGACAAAAAGATGCGAAGTACATTGGACTCACAAAATCATAACCCACAGACAGAATACTTCACTGTCTGTCACGTGAAATAGTCCTACACTGTGACACATACAGATGCTACAATTAAAAGACTCTCTTGTGTTAACAATTCATATAACACTAAAAAAATAGCATTACCTTGTGTCCAGCACATAAAGCCCTAAGATTTATTCCTACTCTGCCAATCAGCTGCAGTTAGTACACACTTCTTTTCAGTTCTTTAAGGAGATTCAGCCATGATGAAGAGGATGGGATGGAAACTTCATGACCTACCAAAGTTCTGTCATGAAACAGCTCAGTCAGGAGTCAGGATGCTTTGCACAAGGCACTTAGGAAGTGCCTGAAAAGAAACAGAGTAGACAAAGTGAAAATCATTGACCATACAGGCAGTAGCACTATGAAAAGAGACTTCTGTGAGGCATCTGGATTGGTATCACATGTCATTTAATGTAAAAACCAGAACAAAACCTGTACAAACACAATACACAATAAATGCCAAGTTATTGATTAATGGTGTGTTATAAGGGGGAAGGGGGTTGGTATTTTTTTTAAAAAAATCTCTTTCTAATAGTGTCCTCTAGCAGTTGGTTCTTCATTCTGTGTTGTCTGTTATCTCTACTAGTGATTTAGTTTAGAGTAGAAAAGCACTTTTGGTATAGAGTTGGAGTTGACACATAGATCAACGCTTTAATAAGCAATGAAGGTGATGGATTACTGAAGAAGCAGGATGTCAGGAGCAGCAGCTAAATTGAATGATTTATTTAATATAAGCAAATAGGATGTTTAGTTTAAAAAGATCACCAGTGAAACCAGTTCTTTTAAACTATTCTGGAAATAAAGATCTTAGAGAATGATTTAAAAGCTCAAGTAACAACATTTGCATGTACTCAAACAGGACAATTTGGACTGAAAGAGATAGCAAGGTCCTTGTTAAGCACAAGGCATTTTCCCTGATGTAGATACCACTAAGAAAAATGATTGTGTTCATTTCATGGAACAAAAAAATTAGATATCAGTTTGGAAGAAATCAGTGGGAATGAGGTCCTGATGTCTTAAACAGACACTCAGATCTGTCTGTCTGTATTGGCATAAGTGACAGGACCACATCAAAAAGCCTCCTGAAGCACAGGCTTATTCAGAGTTCAGCTCATCTAGAGTACAGTTTGTGCAATTCCAGACTGTGTCACAAGGAGAAGCTACAAGTCATAAGTGGGGATGACAAGATTTCCTTCAAAACACCACTTAATCTCAACTAAAACACATTTGGTATATTAAAAGAAGAAAAAAATATTATATAGCTTGATGTCTTTGTAAGCAGCTGCTAATGGATGGGTCGTTTGAAAGGAGAAGTTTCTATTGTGTAATTCACCTTCCTTCCTTCCTTCCTTCCTTCCTTCCTTCCTTCCTTCCTTCCTTCCTTCCTTCCTTCCTTCCTTCCTTCCTTCCTCTTCCCTTCCTTCCTTCTCTCTTGGCAACAGCCAAATAATGAATGCATAAAGAGCATTATAGTTCATTTTGAGAAGAGTAATTTCTTATTTCTACAAAATTTTAACTGTACTTCTCATTTTTGCTATTGTGTTTAGCACAGACTCGTTATTTACAGGTAATTTACACTAGTTTGTATAATAAAACCAGTTGTGACTGCAACTCAGTTCTGAAGAATGACTAAAAACATTTTTTGTTTATTTCTAAAATACCCATGAACATAAAATAGCATTTTGTTAAGAATTGCTGAAAGATACTTTAACATTTCTTTAAAAATCAATGAAGTGAATAAGAATTTATGCATTTGTCAAAGACAAGAAATCATTTCAAGACTCAGAATGTTCAGTTTGCAAAATTAGCCCACCGCTATATTTTTTAAAAATAAAAAAATCTGACAAAAATGAGCTTCTTATTGAAAATTTTATTATTGATCTTTATAGGGTAAAAATGCTTTGGGTGTTTTGTTTTATGCAGGTTCAAAGATCATTGTCTATTGAATGTACTTAGATGAAATAATTTCAACATTCTGTCACATCAACTAATCTTATCCTATAATGCTCAATATATTTGCAGTCTCAATGTAGATAAAAAGTTATGAGTTTGGCTTTCTATTTTAAGAAACTCCTCTGCAGTTTTGTAATTTATTTTCTGAATTTGAATGTCTCAGAGATCATCTAGCTTTATCTTTACATACGTCATCATGGAGGAAAAAACAAGGGAGTAATGAGCAGGAGAAGGTCTGAGAAGCAAAAAAAAAGAAATGCAATTAAAAAAAATGGAAATTAAAATTTTATCCAGCATACAGCATCCAATCTCCAAACTTCAGTGAAGTGCATTAGCATGGCAAACTTTACAGTGAGGAAGAGCTCTGTGCCCTGGTTCAACTAAACATGAGAAATAATAGAATAATCAAATCTTATAATTGATTAGGTTGGAAAAAAAACATTATCAGGGCCAACCCTTAATTTAACATTGCCTCCTCTACCACTAAACTGTGTCCTAAGCACCACATCTAAATGTCTTTTGGATGTCTCCAGGGAAGGTGACTCAACCACTTCTCTAGGTAGCCTGTTCCAATGCTTGAAAACCCTTTTAGTGAAGAAATTTGTCCTAATATTTAGTTTAAACCTCCTCTGGTGCATGTCAAGGCCATTTACCCTTTTATCATTTGTTACATGGGAGAAGAGACCAACAACCACCTCTGCACAGCCACCTTTCAGTTAGTTGTAGAGAGCGATAAGGTCTGCCCTCAGTCTCATTTTCTTCAGATGAAACAGCCTCAGTTCCCCCAGCTGCTCCTTATACGACTTGTTTTCCAGAGCCTTCACCATCCTTGTTTCTCTTCTTTGCACAGTCCAGCAGCTCGATTCTCTTCTTGTAGCGAGGGGCCCAGTACTGAACACAGTATTCAATGTTGTGGCTTCACCAGAGCCAAGTACAGTGGACAGTCGCCTCCCTAATAGATTGATTCAACCTAATTAATGGTATTCGTATCAGTTTGAGTACTGGGAAAATTTCAGAAAGCTATGCGTCTCATTCTGTTTTCTTCTGACTAATCTGGTCATTTCTTTGGTCCTTTTTCAATCTGAATAGCAAGCTACTGTAGACTGGAATTTTACTGAATGTAATGTAGAGCAATTGCTTGTCAGGGTTGTTGGTGGTGTTGTGGCACATCTCAGTTATTGCTGCCATGAGATTCATTTTCACATGCTTTTGAGTACTTGGAATTTTCCTCAAGAGATAAAAATGGGCCATTATCACAGCTTCTCTTATTGCATCTGGCAGTATTACTACTGAATCCTTTCCATCGAGTTTCATCCAAAAATAGCCAAAAAAAAAGTGAAAGAAGTTCCAGTGGCTTTGTGTGACTTTTTTGGTCTGATATTTTAGGGTAGAGACTCTGAGCCCATGGTCCAACACCCATCCACTGTCCACTGAAGCAGTAGGCATCGTCTCCTGCCTTGCCCTGGCAATCTTCTTTCTGGATGCAACACAGAAAAGCCTGTGAAACAAAGTCCACAGGAGTTGCTTTAAGAACAGCAGCATTTCTTTTATGCCATCTTCCTCCTTGGTGGCCTTTCCCTGCTGCACCCTACACAAACATGAGGAGAATGTATCAGTCTAGCTGTGGGAAGGAAACCTGTCATTTCTGTGCATCAGATTATCTCTGCAGTAGTTGAATGCTAAACAGGCATGGTAAATCTACTTCTTGAAGGTATTGGATGCACAAAGCTTGCACTGGAGTTCTGTCTTATCCATACATTAAGCTGACAGCATCTCTGAAAGTCATAGGCCTGCATCATATTTCTCAAAATCTGTCTTATTGCATGTACACAGTGAATCCACAGTGATAGGGAAAATATGGCATATACAGCTCTTTCATGAGGCTAACTCAGGGCATACAGAAGAAAAGACTCTGGTGGTTAAAATGAGTAAAGTTCAAACAAACATATATTATCAAAGCTTAGCATTTTAGGAGAAACCAGAAAATTCTCTTTATGATGGGCTGAAATTGGAATCCTTGTCTTATGCTCGGGACACCTAGTCAAGTTGGATAGTTAATAAAAAATAGCTGTCATTTCTATCAGATGTGCTGCTACAGCACTTTTTACTCTATTATTATTATTATTATTCAATGTAATGCAAGACACTGGAACCCATCCCATATTATGGCCAACATCGAAGTCACTGTGAGGGAAAGTTTGTGGAATATGAGGAAGAATCTAGTTCTGATTGTGATCCCTAGTAAGGTTTCCTCCTAAAAATACATCCTGGGTTATTTCAAGAGGTAATCACAATCATTGTGCCTGTAGTCTGTTTTTTAGGGGGAGGGTTCACTGTATGGTCACCAATGCAGCTCTGTATTTGGTTTTGCTGAAGACTGGCCAGGTAGCAAGGAGATACCTTGTTCTGACTCTTTTACTGTGCCATGTAGAAACTTGGAGAGAGAAGATGAGCTTCCATCTTCCAGCAGAAAAGTTTGAAAGAGAAGACAACGTGTAGAGAGACAACGAGAGCAATTAGGGAAGCTGGTATACAAGAAAATGCTTGAGAAGAACAGACCGATAATCAGATAAAACTGAGCCAAATCTCTGTAAAGAATAGTATTTTACTTTAATCCAGAATGAAACAGGCAAATTTTGTGTCTGCTTAAAGGGAACAGACTCTAGAGAGAAAGGAACCTTAGGGGTAACCACTGGCAGGGAAGCATGAAGTGCTTTTTAAAACCAAATGTATTCTCCCACCCAGAAAACTTAATTTTATTCTATTTGAAAATTATATTGTTTAAATGAAACTCATCTTTGCTGTTGAAAAATAGGTTTACCGCTTTTTCTTTATCTTTTTCTCTTTAAGGAAAAGATGCGGGCAGACCTCTCTCAACTCTCTAGGGTGTTATCACAACCACAAGAAGATAAGATTAGGCCAACATAATGGGAAATTTCATGCTGGAATTTAGCACAGTTCTATGAGCACAAGAGGTATGCACTTGACTTCCTGTAAACCATTTACATTTCCCAAGAGACATAGCTTTACAGACTTTATCCTGCATGTTTGAGCCAGCGGAAAGTAAAGCTGAGTGGAAGTAAACTTTCCTGAGTAGAATGAGGCCTAGAAACAAAACCTAGGCTGCTGTTAATGCGTGTTTTGGCTCAAACAATTTTGCACCCTTAAAAAGAATCAACTTTTTACTTCAAAAAAAATGCTTCTGAAATCTTGTGAGCCAGATGGCAGGTGGGAAATAAAGGGATACAAGTCTAGAACAAAGTCTTGAGATCCCTTATTACACATAAAGAACTCAAATGGACTCAAACTGGAGCTTTTTCTGCATCCAAAGTGACAAATATCAACACAGTGGCAGAAGCTCCCCCCATAACCAACTGAATTAATCAAGATTATCACAGGACAGTCTTAATAAAACTAAAACATGAACTCATGCCATTATCAACCTGACAAAAAAATGTCACTAAAGATCTACCCAATTACATTTTAATTAATATGCCAGCAAACAAAGCTAGACAAAAAAAAAAAAAGTGATTGATTTTGCAGAGAAGTAATTGCAGCTGTTCACATGCAATCCTTTGACACTCTAAGAAAATTCAAACACAGTGAAATTGCGGTGATAGGATCTAGAATTGATGGTCAACCTTTATTTACTAAGACATGCATTCTTCACGAGCTGGGAGGCAGGTTTTATTGCATGCCAGTGAAGAAAATCTGTTCAAATGGGTTCATAGCAGAATAATTTCTTCTGGGTGCCGAGGAAACTATGTGAGAAGTACAGGATGTCTCAAAGCCACGCAGCCACAGTGTTGGCAGGTCCTTTCTTCCCAGGAGAGTGTAACAGCGGCTCTTGTCTGTTCATTCACAGGGAGTATATTCTCCAGAGTGTGTGCCACAAAGATGTCCTTCCTTCTCCTTCTTCTAGATCATAGATGCACCTGGCCATAACTTCACAAAGTGATGACTACTTTAACTGCCATGGGGAATCCGCACGGCTGCCTTTGTTCTCTCCATTCTCTCCATCGCAACTGCAGCTCAGTATTTCTGGTGTTAGTATGTGTATCATCTCATTGCAGAATTGAAGCATTTTCATTTTGAGGGTGGTCAAAATACCAGTGACATGTCTTCTCATGTTGTCTAGTTTTGTAGATGCTGTCCAATTTCATAGATGCAATTTAATCAACTTTCTGCATTTTGTAATGACTGTTGCACTGAACAAATAGGCTAGGGGTTCTCTTGTAGAATATCAGTTAATAAAATGGTAGCAGGTTGCCATGTACTACAGAAATCACATCTTATGTCAACTAAGTATCACAGTATCACAGTATCATAAGGTTGGAAAAGACCTCTGAGATCATCGAGTCCAACCTATGACCTAACACCTACACCTACTACCTACACCTACTCCTACTTGTCAACTACACCATGGCACTAAGTGCCTCATCCAATCTCTCCTTAAACACCTCCAGGGACGGTGACTCCATCACCTCCCCGGGCAGTGCATTAACAACCTATGACCTAACACCTACACCTGCTCCTACTTGTCAACTACACCATGGCACTAAGTGCCTCATCCAATCTCTCCTTAAACACCTCCAGGGACGGTGACTCCATCACCTCCCCGGGCAGTGCATTAATGAACAATTACCCTCTCAGTAAAGAACTTCTTCCTAATGTCAAGCCTAAACCTCCCCTGAAAATATTTAGTTTGAAAAAAATTGTTGTCTGGTTTTTTAGCTGATGTTTGCGACATAGCCTCCTATGTAACTTGATACTGACTTGATTTCCTCTTGCATGGGAAAAGATTGTGAGTTTTTCTCACTAATGTAAATATATTACTTTTCATGATTGGCTGCTCTTATTTTTTAGAATAATCTAAAATGAAACTTTTATTTGCAATAATTAATTGGTCTGTCCTAGTACTACCAAATACAATGCAAAAATGCAGAAAGGGAGATATATTCTAGGGTAAATAATGATATTAATTTTAATCTGAAATAGTAACTCAGTTCTGAAAAGTGTTGACACGTTTCCCTGCCTTTTATAATATACTAGAAATTAAAAGTTTGTTCCACTTTAAAAAAAAGTTTTGGAGCTTAGTATAATAGAAATCACCTCTTAACGAACAAAAGAACAATATGATTGTGGCTACAGAAGGCATATTAGTAAATATTACTAAAACCAGGAAAACCAATAAAGTACAACAGAAAAAACTGTTGTAGCTACCATCTTTGTTAATATTTCTGATAGATTAAATGCAAGATTTTACAAATCTCTAGTTTCTTGGATGAAGCCAAAGCAGTCTTGTATCACCTTTGGTAAAACAGTCTCAAGGAACTTGAGAACTCACATGAATGTTATGAAAGTAAAACATACAGAATGCATCAGGAAATTCAAGCTTTGGCCACCTCCTCTTCTCTTTCACCAATTTATTTTCCGTGCTTGTTCCTTTATGCATTCAGCAGGGATGGAAAGAAATTAGTAAACAAACCAGTCATTTGAAGGGTCATACAGGAGATGTATCATCGTGTACTGGAAACATTTCCTCTGCCATAGCCTCTATCTTGTTGTTAACTGATGCTGATTTCTAAGGTTACCAGTATTTTAAAAGAACAACATTCTCTTGTAGGAAAACAAAATAAACAAAGCATAAAATAATTGCTAAAGCAACCATATGTCACATCCTTTTTTGCCTCTCTTTCATATCTTTCCCATGTGAAAGATTCATCTTCTGAAGCACAACCTTTTCTTTCGACCTTTATGAAATTAAATAAAAATGAGACTTTTCCCTCCTCCCCACTTGGAGGATGAAAAATGTGCCTATAATATGAAATAAAATAGATTAAAATCATCCTTAATAAGTTATCAAAACCTCCAGAATGCTTCTGACAAAATCTTCTAAATGTCTTTTCCATCACTTGGGAATATGTGTAATTAAAGGAATACTAAAAAAATATTAAAATAGATTTCTTAATGGATTACAGGACAAATCCATAATTAACATGCACATCAACCTTTTTGTCTTCATCATATATAGTTCTTTGTGACATATTTTGATGACACAGGAATTTTGCTAATAGCACAAGAATAAACCAAACTGGCCTCTCTCCTATAAGATCCGTGACCAGTACTGCATCTCCCTTCCATGCTGGTTCTCCAGAGTGCATCTGCCTTCTCTCAGTAAATCATTTAGAGCCTTCACGAGATGCTCATGTTTCATGTCTTTGTTTTACATGCTAAGACTGATGAACACCATACTCATTGATGGGTTTGATTATTTTCATATGGATTCTCATTAACTAGGAACCAGATCATTTCTAAAGTTATTTTTCAAAGCATTTCAAGCTGTTCCAGCATTTTTGTCATTGTAACTTTGACCAATATCTGTGTGGCTACTTAACAAAAAGGGGAACTTCAAGATTCTCAAGAAAAATTTAGTGGGGGAAAAAAAGAAGGAAGTATTAGTGGAATCTACCTATAAGATGTTAAAATATGGTTCTACTGTTTGACTGACAAGAAGATGACCAGATTTCGAAACAAACCAGATCATGCCCCACTCTATCACTCAAGTTCCTCAAAAAATCAGCAATTATCCCTTATGAGACAGGAATATGGTTCTCTATACACAAATGAAATCTCTTTTCATTTTCTTTATGATACATAAAGCCCACCATCAAGATTTCTACCAACATGAAATGTGGATTTATGCTTTGAAATCTACAGGATTTGGAATCAATTTTTATTGTGTGGATTCACTGTCACTTGACTTCCTTTTACACCTAAAAAACTGCAATGTACAGGGAGAGGATTAATTACAGACATAGCTATAAGACATAACCTTTCATCTACACAGAAGGCTTCCTAAAAAGGATCAAGAGAAAGCAAAACAAAATTTTGCTGCTGCCTAGGGAATTATCTAATGTACCATATGTGAAAATGGCTCTTCTCAAAACGAAGAAATGCAAGAAGCGGAGAGACTACAGTATTACACAAAAGTCAGCTTGTGCCTAGTGAAAGGCAGTTTGAACATATGCTGATATTCGGAGTGGGACGGATACAGTCCATTCACATTCACCCTAAAAATATCAAGCAGCATATTGCTGAGGAAGTAGTAGGAGAATAGCAGGCAGAAGCAACATGCATATCCCTGTGCCAGGAACTGTGTTAGGAAGCTGGGAACTGAGAGGTGGTGATAAAAGTGGTGGTGTCACCTCCATCTGCTTTTCAGTAGAGGAGCTTGCTGGTTGATCATTGTCCTTCACTGCTGTCACCTCCCCTTTCTACAGAGAATGACCATTATTACTGCAGTAGTTAGTTACTACTTAAGTGATATCCTTAAGAGTGGCATTTAAAGAGAAGATCCTATTGATGGTATTCTGTCTCTCCTTAGAAGATAAGGAGCGTGGCATCACTAGATTTAGTAATATGGCAACATTAACCTTAGCTTATAAAAATGTCATATAAATCTCTTAAACACGGTGTTGAAACAGCAGAAAATTTACTCCACCAACTTTGCAAAAATACTGTTAGCTATAGTTTGTACAGGTGTGTTTCATGAAATGATACCATCAGAGAATATTTTGCATTGGAATGGACCTTAAAAGGTCATTTAGTCCAATTCCCCTGCAAGGAGCAGGGACATCTAGATCACATCCTGTCCTGCAGGTGTGTCAATTATACTCAGCTTCATGTCATCTGCAAACTTGCTGAGGGTGCACTTGATCCTGTTTTCTATGTCATTGATGAAGATATTTAACTGTACTGACCCCAATGATGATCCCTGAGGGACATCATTTCTTGATGCAGATGGCGACAACTCCATTGCCTCCTTCCTTGCCTGTCCCTTCTAAACATCCTTAGTTATAGGTAGCTGCTCTCCATTCATAAGATTCATCTCATCGATTTTCATAAACAGGAAAAGATTGACTCCAGGAAAAGATTCCTGGAAGTGTTTTATTCTTTCTGACCTCAAGTATGGTTCTTTGTTTTGCAAATAACAATCCTGAACTGTTGTCCACACTCCCCAGAAACTACTGTATGTGAACTCCTTAATGTCATCCTGTACAATTTAAATATGAAATCACAGGGGGAAGCGTTACAATGCAAGGAAATAAAATTTCATCCATCTAGTTTTTAATATTGCCACTGTCTCTGCTTTCTTTAAATCTGGATCCATAATATCACAAAAAGACAGCTATTTTTCAAGACAAATGGTCCAACATTCAGCCTACAAAAAGTAGAAGAATTAATGGAGATATTTAGGAGTGTGGCTGCACTCCTTTTGGAGCATGTACTTAGCTGAAATAATTCAACACTTATAAGTTGCAGGGCATCTGGCCCTTGTTGTCTTTTTATCTATGGCTCTCCATAAGGAAAACTTCAGACCTTATACTCAGGTGAGAGTCTCTAACTGCAAGCTATGTCTTTGTCACAACCATCTATCAAGAATATGTCAAGGTTTTGACGACAGAAGTGCAATTAAAAGTGCAGGCCTTCTATATGATGAAAAAGATGTCACACCACAGGAGACAACATCCACAGGTCAGATTACCTGCAAGTATCTTCAAGGTACCTGAGATATTTGATTTGGATACAGTTCTGTTCTTTTATTTTCACAAGAGTGAAAAACAGCAGTGAACTCTCGTGTTTGCCTCTGTCTTTCCTCTTTCCCTCTTCCAAGGCACTGATGTTGTGCATAGTGTGGTTTATTTGAAGTGGCAAACACAGACCAGTCCTTCTGCTTTGATCATCTGGGAGGAATTGCTCTGGCTTGTCTTGGTCAAGTGTTTCATCACTGGCAATGCTCATGCACCAGACAATCTGCCACCAGTTCTTAAAACTGTTCCCTGTCCAATAATCTAGCGAGTATCCTCAAACTGCCTTAACTTCTTCTTTCCTTTTTATTGTTAACAATTACTGTAAATGCTTTTGTATCTTTTCTAGGTTGTTTGACTTGGCTCTCTGTTTCACCACCAACATTCCCCTTTGTAAGAATAGTTTAGCTGCCAAGAGACAGCAGAATCCTTATAAAAGAAAAATGGATTTATGTTCTTGAATTGTGTTGCTTTGGCAGCTCTGGTAAGGAGAAAACACCCGCAGTGTGGTGATAATGTGGGAAAAGCTTCACTGTTTGCTGTTTCTCACTCCTTTCCTGCATTTAAATTATGTAAGAGTCTGTTTCTATCTCAGCTTACTGCACTGCACTTAGCAGCCTGCATGACTCTGCAGTTAATTCTTGCAGCTACTGTAATTCCCTCTTGAAATTATTTGGCAGCTCACCCCGCGGAAAAGGGCATATCTGGAAATTGCCTTTTCTGCAGTTTCATAATGTCCACGATTATCCAATTTAAGCTAGAGGATCACACTCAGAGGAATTGAATTTCCATACCTGACTAATAGCTCCTGTCTTCTATTTCTAGCAGGTTCCTCATGATGCAGCAAGTTTTGGACACAAAATTTTGAAAAGAACTCACTGAGGAATAATCAAACTGAAATCAAGGCAAGCACTGAGTGACAACTGGACATTAACATTCCCACTAAATCTCTTAAGGTAAAGATCAGACTAAAGATCATTTGTTCCTGAGAGATTTCTCGTACAGTTTAGCATCTCCATTAGGAAGAGACTTGAGGATTTTGTGTCATTTTTTCCCCAAAACCAATGTTACAACAAACTTTATCAAAATAGCATTTGTGAGAGGTTATGTGCACAAAGGCACATGCCACTTTCCTCTTTTGGGAGGAAAAGGAAAGGTCCAAAATTGCTATAACAATAATTATACATTGTTTGATTCTACAATCAAGAAACACTGTAGTTTTGGAATATGAGAACTGCATGTCATCCTGTGTTGAGGATTGCCACAAGGTGTTAATAAATGTTTTGGAATTCCCAGTCAGAGAGTCAATACACTTAATATTCAGGAAAATGTTTGGATGTTGAAGTTTCTTTGCAGTATGGGAAGACAATAAGATTATTGTTCTTATACTTCTCTAAACTGGTCTGTCCTTTCCTAAGAGAGTGCTAGTTTTGCTATTGAATGTTTTCTAGAGCATATTGCCTTGGCTTTTAATGTCCTGGTAATCAAGACAACTTCATAACAGCATATTGGGGTTTTTATTTTCTTCATTATTAGTTTTTTACAAATATTGTCCAGTCTTGCAGAAATGTATCGGAAGACTTGTATTGGTTTAGAAACTTAATGGTTAATTGTTATTGTCTTCCATGGAAGTGTCCACCCCATGTTTCAAGACTAAAGTTAGTCATGACACTTTCTCTTTGATTTGCAGTCATGATAAAAAAAACCCCCAGATCCTAAAATAACATCCAGTTTCTTGGTTTTTTTTAAAACCTGATCTCGCATGAGTTTCCATGTTCAAATGCATGGAAAGGAACCATTTTTGGCAACTTCTTTTTGCACCAGCTGTGAAGAAGTAAGAATTTACAATTAAGAATCATATACTTTTATCTCAAAGGGTGCTGGGTACATCTTGAAAATGCTAAGTACCTCCAGTTCCCATAGAAACTAAATGGGATCAAAGGACACCCAGCACCCTGCTAGTGCAGACTGTTGGCTGATGATCAGCCTAGATGTTTATTTGCAGATGTGCTACACCACTAACCACTTTTATAAGAGTTGTAAGTTTTCCATTAGATAAAGAAAACTGAGGACTTTTCAAGGACACAACACTTTAAAGCTTTTTGAAACCAACATGCTGAAATAGTTTCTCAGATACGGGTTCAGCTAGTATAAGAAATTATATAGAAGCCGTGCAGTTAACGTGAAAACCTTTGCTGCACCTATTAAAAGAAACTCTTTGTTACTGGAGAGATTTTTTTTTACAGCAGTGTTTTACATACTGGCCACAGAGAACACTGCACCAATCTGCAGAGCTATCAGAATCGCAAGGAATGTTATTAGTACTGTGAAGCCAGCAGCAGTAATAGTTGCATGCAGACTTCAGTCAGTCCTCTGTAGCATGATGTCCTGTGCCTTGCTGTTGTAGTTTAAAAATATGTAGTTTAAAACCAAACAGAAGAAAGAAACTTCTAATTCCCCCTGTGTATTTTTTAAGTATACTACATTTTTTTCTAGCAGTTCTCCCAAACAAGGCAGGAGCACAGAGATGGCAAACACGGCACACAGAATCTAGATATGCTTCGTGTATTTTATCCACCCAGGTGTACCCATTCTTGCTGTAATACCTGTTCTTTATTTGTCATGATGTAAGTTGTCCAATCTATATTGATGTTTTCTTGTGACACTTTGATTTTTCAGGGGTATTGGGCACCAGTTACTCCCACACATTCCCACAGAACTTATATTAAAATCAGTGAGGAAAACCCTTATAAGAGAAAAAGAAATACAAAACCTACCATCCTCATTTCTTCTCATTGAATACAAAAGGTAAGCAAGCAGTTAATTAAAGTGTATATGAGTATCTTATTGTTTCTTAAAATTACATGAATCCCACTTCACAGCTGTCTGATATGGAGTATCCAAACCCAGCTGGCCCTTTATAACATATAAGCCTTTGTTATTTTGCTGAGACATTTTAGTGCAGGTGTAGGTGTATTCCCCAGCAGAAGCCACTGCCTCATGTAAAAGGCACGGGTTTCACTGAGGGAGGCACTCCTACGTCCAGCCGGTACTGCAGAGCAAACTGGCTCAGCAGCTGCCGCTCACATGCAGTGAGGTGCTTGCTGCTGTGACAGGCAGTCTGCTCTGCAGCAAAAGATGGGACTTGCTTCTTGATGTGCTATATTGGCTTCATTTACTGCTGCACGAGGCAACAGGACCCGAATGTCACGCAGTTCTGCAAACAGGAGGAAGATACTGTTTCACATGGGACAGCTTGTCTCTTTGCAAAGTAGGAGTTCCCAGTTCTCACATGCTTTTAGCATTATTTCCCCTGCTTCTAGCATTGTTTATCTGCCTTGGCACTGTGGATATAACCTTGCATTGCTAGCAAGAACACTCTGATTTTACTTATATTGCGACCATGGAATAATATAGGTAGGGTAGAGAGAAACCTCGAAAAGTCACGTTGTCACACCCACTGCTAAAACAGAGCTAACCAGGACAGTGTTTTCAGGGCTATGTCTCACTGAGTCTTGAACACCTCTCGGGGTGGTTCCCTTCACAGTCCCTCTAAGCCAAGTGGTCCACAATTTGGCTCTCTTCATGGTAAAAATATTTTTCTTTCTGTCTGACCAGAAATGAATCTCTGTCTTCATGTGCTCCCAACAGGTAGTTGTAAAGGGCACTAAGGTCTGCCCTGAGCCTTCTCTTCTCCAGGATCGACTAAATCAGCTCTTTCAGTCTCTGCTTTTATACTGTATGCTCCTTGCAGCTTCCTGGTCAACATGGTGGCCACTGCTGGACTTGCTGCAGAATATCAATATTTATGTGATACCAGTGAACCCAAATTTAAATGCAGCACTACAGATTTGTCCTCAGTGCTGCCAAATATGAAAGAACACTGACCTTCCTTTCTAATTGAAAGCCAAGCCACTCTTTTCTTTACCAAAAGATGTGCATTATAGCTACAGGACAATGAAAGGCTGAGATAATCTCCTTTCCAGTGCTGATATTATTTTCATCTTCATTAGCAAGGTTTTCTAAACCTTGGTGGCAACATCAGTGAACATAAGGATTTTTCTAATTCTGCCTCTGCCCATCCTGTCTCCCACCCAGCTCTCATAAAACTGAGAAATCTTCATTAAAAAAAAGTTTCTATGTTTTACTTTGTTATAAAATTTAGGACGGGATTTAATCTTTTAAAGAAAAAAATAAGAATACTTTCTTTTTAATCTGTCTAACTTCACCTTCTGAGAGTTTCTTACAACGTCTCATTCATTCTTCTTGACTGGCATCTCAGCCATCAAGTCAGGACACACTTTATAGATATGCATTTTCATAAAAAAAATTTAGAAACCTATACCTGAGACTCTTCACTTTTTTCTTAATATAAATACAAAGCAGCCTTATTCAAGAAAATGTATCGCTTCCAGTAACTGCTTGTTACCCGCAAAAAAAAATACACTGAACATGTTTTCCACTCCTTGAGGTTGTAGATCTCGTGAGGCATACGACAGTTTGTGGATCATTTTAATGCACAAGACTGTAGCTGTAATTTACAGGCAAGAGTCTCTGCTTCAGTCTGATAACGCTTTCGCTGGTGGATGGCTGTGGTGTGTTGTATCCTTGTCACAAGTGAGTCTACAGTGAATTGAAGGGTACAAGGAGTGTTTCAGCCCTGTTGCCAATGCTGTCGCTGGAGACTGACACGTACTGCCCCAAGAGGTTCCTGACACAGCTCTGCAGCTGACACAGCCAAAGGACGTGTCACATTCAGCCCTTGGATGCAGTTACCTTCTTTTGGAGACTACAAGAGCGTAGCAACGTGAGCATGATGATGTTTCCCTTTCAGTCCCAGAACCAAAGGTGTCAATGTAGGGTTACAGAAGCAGCCAAGGAGCCCTCAAAAAGAACATACATCATAATGCTAGTAGGAAAGAGAAGAATAACTTTTCCCTGCCTCAAAATAGCCAACCAACCAATCAAACAAATGAAAAACATTTTAGTTTTACATAAATTGTGCAATTATGATGAAATGGTTTTATATATGGGGCAGCTTTGTCTGAATGTTTCCACAAATTACAGACTCTGCCTTTGTACCATTTTTGTCCTCACCTACCCAGTGAGAAAAATGCCCCTACTCTGCTGCGCCACCTGCTGATGCTATTTCACTTTCCACCTACATGAATGAGGTTTCAAGGACACTTCGACAGCCTTCTCCCCTTTCTTTTCCACTTCAGTTGATTTCAAATATGGGTCAAAGGGTCTTAACTGAGTTCATCACTCAGGATTTGTCTGACACAACTTGTGATTTAAGTGTAATTATTATAATTACTTGGTCACATTTCATCATAATCAGTTATTTAAATTGTTTTCAATTTTGCTACTGACTTATTAAATTTTTAGCAGTTACTATCATCATACTGAATTTTAACCTGCTACATTTTTCAAACTTTTACTTCGAAAGAAGCGAAATATTATTCAAAAGAAATTGATCTACTTTCCACCATGGATCCATTTTTCAGGATATTTTTAGGCTTTAGGTTATTGTCTACCTTTAGCTATATATGTATTTATATTGTTTATCTTTGACTATTGATAGAATGTGCCAACATTCCTTAACTGTTATCTTTATAAAGTTTGGGGAAAGTACAGCATATAAAAGAATTGGCAGTTTTCTGTCAAGATGCTTCTCTATGGTCCAGGATATATGTTCATTATGTAACCGGATGTGCCTAGGTGCACCCACAGCACAGAAATAGACATGTAGAAAAATACTGGTGTTAATAAAAAACCTAAAAAATCACTGGTCCTAAAAATGCACAATGGTCCTATATCCCAGTTCTGGGGTATTAGCTGACATTATCAGCTATTATCTGGTGATGATCTCTGAACAAGATTTTCAGAGAGGATTTCTACCTTTCAGAATATTAAAATATCCTTATTTTTTCTATTTATATCTCTGACTATTATACACCCTTGTTTTCAGTCAAAGAAAACTACAGCCTCTGAACAAAATTGGTTTTGGGAATATTGATTCATAGTCCCAAAAGAAAGTTAAAAGAAAGTTAAAAGAAAGTATATGGTGGGAGATAAAGAGAAAACATGTTTATCTACAGCAAAATGCAGCAATCCTTATCTAGTAACAGTCTGTTCTGAAGATTTTCACATCTATGAGCTATATAAGGAAATGTATATGAGATGCATTTCCTTCCAGATAAAGGAAAAGATAATTCCTAATGCAGAAAAGGGGGAGCAACTGTAAAATTCAGCCGGAGGTCATTCACATAGGAGCTGGTAGATCAGTTTATTCAGGAGAACTAATATCCAAAAGAGGAGACAGTCCCACGCAAGAGCGAGGTGAACAAAGAGTCATAGTCAGTACTTATAGAATAACTTGTCTGAAGGTAAATTTTCTTTTTATCAGTATAGATTAAACCTCCAAAGCAAAAAGGTTTTGATTCCTTTGCAATACGGGCCTTTCTATTTTAATTGTGCATATGGTCATTAGCAGTGTAAATACAATAACCATTCTAACAGGAAACTATTATTCTCAGTGATACTCAGCAGCAACAACTAGGTCATTACTTCTGTGGCTTCTCATCAGTTTTGTAAATGTTTTTTCCTTCACAATCAGAGAATGGATAAAAATGTACAGACTTAATTTTCTTTATTGCATGCATTATTTAGAGTAATATTATCATGTCTGGTCTCACTAATTTCAAAGGAAGGACTCTAAAAATTGTCGCTGACAGTCTCTGGTTTTCATTAAAACTTTTTCAGTTTTACCTGGAAGTGAAGTATTTTTCTATAGACTTGCATGTTTTCACACTTTCTTGGCAAACAGCTAATGGATATTTTCAGCTTTTCTGTGCTGTGAAGTAATCCACAGGTACTGGAGAGTGGTCATATAATATCCTTTTTCAAGTGTGACAACTCAAAAGGCAAAATTTAACAGTTTCATAGGTACCAATATGATCTCCACAGCTACTTTGCAGAGAAGACAACCTGCATGTAAGGCCAGTTTTAAAAACAAAAACTGCTGGTGAGCAATATAGCCAAAAATTTAGCCTCTGGAATGGGCAGCTGCCAGATTTGACTCCTTGCAGCAGCTGCTGTCAGAGACGGAACAGGAAGAAAAAAGGGCACTGAAGCACAGACTGTCAAGTTAATGACAGACGGTAGCAGCACAAATAGAGAAAAATATGTCTGAGCTCTGGGTGAAAAATGAGAATTACCAGTATTTTACTCTATACAACAGACTATGCAAAATGAAAAAGTGCAAATGTTAATGGAATATATGATGAAGCATTTAATAAGATGTCAATCCTTTTTAAAAAAGAAATCTCTACCGCATGCTTATTTACATGGCCTCCTCCATTTTTAAAGATTATTTGCATTTCTTTTTATAGAGTCAGTATTGTTTTATCTCATCAAAACAGTTTACTTAAAATTATTCCAAGACAGATAAATGCAAACATTAAATGACAGCAGAAACACATGATGAGACTGTTATTTCCCTTCTTTGACTTAATTTCTTCCGTATTGCTATTCAGTTTATGCACGATAGGAAGCTTTTTAATACCTTAAAGATTTTATGGTTTGCATGAGATATCAATCAAAATATTCTGTACAAGGGGCATCAAAACTCTCCATTAGGACGTACATTCTCTTGGAAGCCTCAACATCTGCATCCCGCATGTGTTATTCTGAGGGTCTTCTGAACAAATTGGTATTTATCATTAGTACACCTCTATCCAAGCCCCACTGATTTTGCTGTGTGTTTTTGGTGTTTGCTTCACGAACATGGCCTGCCTACATCAAGGCAATTCAGTCTAACAGAATCAAATTAATCTCATCAGAAAGAAAAACATGATAGGAAAAGAGCAAAGTTTACTGTCCATTGTTTCTGTACCCAGAGTACAGAAAAAGTGGTGAATCTGAAAGGAAAGATAAAAAGTGAAAAATGTATTTCTGGATTTTCCATGTAGAACAGCGTTAGCATAACCATAAGTTACAAAGAACAAAACTACGGAAGATTTACAGATAGATTCATAGGGAAATATCTTTATTCTTAGAAGACTTCCTCTGTGGACGTAAAAAGCATTCCCATCACCTAACTTTAGAAAGATGTTGGCATCCTTGAAGAAATTACAAAGATAGAATGGAATGAATCATCCTCTCAAGGTATCTCTCTGTCTCCACAGAGTGTACAAGGAATCCAGACAGTTAAATTATACTCAGTCTCTAACTTAATTGCTAAAGTTAGGTGAGACACATTTCCCTTTTCAATTCTTCTCCAAAGTATTCAGCCCCTCTTCAGTTTGAATCGTTTCCACACCCCTTTCTGTTTGGAGAGAATTTGATCCATATCTCTGAACATTAATGAACTTTTTTAAAGTAATTGACTACCGCCTTTCTATTTGCAACTGCCACAGTATGAATTTTAAAAACATACATTCTCCTTAGCCTAATTAGTTTGAATTACTTACTTAATTTTACTACAGCATCATGTTCCCTAGCAACCTATTCTGTCACTGCTGGGCACGCTGGCTTATCAAAGAATATATGTTTTCTTCAGAGGAAATTAAGTCACTGCTTGTGCTGCTCCAAGTTTTCCCCTGAATAACATTCTGTTTTTCAAATTATTCTGCAAAATTGTCTCACAACTCCCTTACTACATGGATCAAAAGATGCAAATAAATAGTGTGGACCTAGGTAAGAATCAGCTATAGCTAAGCCACAGAGTCTAGAAAGACCACTTCTATTGTATTTAAGTTTTATCATAATTAGTGCATCCTGGTATGCCTTTTGGAGACTTTTTTAAAATTTTCATAGCATGCTCAGTGGGTCAGCCATCACAGAAATACATTTTGTAACAATGAAAGATGACAATTTTGGAAGAAACCTTAGGTGTGTCTGTATATGCCCACAATGCAGCTACCATAACGTACCACAGTAAATTAAAGCCCTCTCCTCCAGTTCCTGTGCCACAGCTGATGTTGCAGACACACATGATGTGCGTGATGATTTGGAGCAGGAGAGAAATATCTATGCTCAGAATCAAACCCCAGAATCTAGAAAACGTACTTACGGAAAGTTTTGGAACCTTTTATAAATGCCCTCCTCCTGCTTTTCTTTGTAATTGTCACAAGTGGGATCTCCCAGGGATTGATCTTGGGTCTGATGTTGTTTAAATTCTTCGTAAGTGAGCTGGATAGTGGGATCAAGTCCAGCTTGATGAAGTTGGCTGATACCAAACTAGCCAGCGAAGTGAACACTTCAGAAGGGACAGCCCTCCTGCAGGAAGACTTGGATAGTCTAGAAGAGTGGACTAACACGAACGTTATGAAGTTTAACAAGGTCAAGCTCCATACAAGTCAACAAATAGTGCCCTACTGCAGCAAAGAAAGCCAATAGGATGCTGGGTTGCTTCAACAAAGATATCACCAACACCAATAAAGAAGTCATTATCCCACTCTGCTCAGTGCTTGTCAGGACACATCTGGAATGCTGCATTTAGGTTTGGTCCCCACTACATAAAAAAATTTGGACAGTTTGGAGAGGGTTCAGAGAAGGGCCACAAAGACAGTCAAAGGACCTGTCATGTGAGGAAAGGTTTGTTCAGCTTTGAGAAAAGAAGGTCTAGAGTAGACCCTATCACAATGTTCCAGTATTTACAGGGTGGCTACAAAGAAGATGGAAACTCACTTTGTATAAGGAGTCATATGGGAAAAACAAGGAGCAATGAATACAAGTTACTATTGGGAGATTCTAACTGGACAAAATAAAATTTTTCACAATGAAATCGGTCAGCCTTTGGAATAATCTGCCCAGAGAGGTGGTGGATTCCCCAACATCAGACATATTTAGGACTCAGCTGGGCAGGGCCATCTTGTCTAAACTATGCTTTTGCCAAGAAAGGTTGGACCAGATGATCCTTGAGGTCCTTTCCCACCTGATATTCTATGATTCTATGACAAATTTAAAAAAATAATGGACCATAATTAAAAATGATAAATGAAATGAAGGAGCAGCCTCAACTCAGATGACTTATTTTTAAAATTTACTGGAGACATTCTACTTCTGTTCCGAAAAGAAAATGATGAAAAAAATATTTGTATTAAGTATTTTTTTAAGAATATCCTTCTGCAATGGAAGTTTTTTATGTCAAAGATGATTCCTCAAGTCATAAAAGCTTGATGTTCTACCTTTTTCTTCCTTGCCAAGTATTAAAGAGAAATAAATACATGCCATACTCATGCTTATTCTGGAGGCTGCTCTTTCAGCTACTGCAGGCAGACAGCAGCAAAAGATAGGGGCAAGACAGGCTTAGCAGCTGACCTCAGTGTGTTATACAAGACTCTAGAGGTTTACTATGTAAACAAAACCACCTTATATTTAGTTTAAGGAATGGCTACAATGTTCTAATTGCTTTCATGTTTTATTTTAGTAATGTTTCTTCCCAAAACATGAATTTTTTAACAAGTCCTCATAGTCCTCTAATTCTTCTCATTACTCATAATAATCTCAGTTCCCATATATTGTTCTCCGTGATACTAAGATAAAGAAGGGGCCCTTGTAGAGTACAAAATTCTTTGAAATATACAATTCCAAAAGACTTCTCTCAGGGTATCTATTTATAATATTGAAAGGTACTGCATTAGCACTTTCCTCTGAAATCAATAAAATTAAAGATTTTTAATTCCTTCAGGAGAATGTAAAAAACTTTTTTCCCCCTAAAATATTTATTTCACTCTCTCTAATGTATTTTTGAGTCTTTATCCCACACAAAATTCTATCAGTTATATATCTAGTGTTATGCCATTTAATGGCATCATATCCAAGGGCACACCAGTTCAAAGTCACACCATTAAGTGTGAGTAGTGGAGGGTAGTTCAATGTTTAGTAAAAATTAATTAAGTTGCATTTATTGCTGAGCAGGTGTACTTACAGAACCAGTTACTGTGGAGAAAGTAACATCCCATGAATACAAACCCTACTTCCTCTCAACAAAAACAAAAAGCAGAGCCATAGTCTGGACTCTTTTAATATTAGACTTTACTCAACCTCTCGCCTGTGTCAGTTCCATTCCTCAATAGCCATGAGCCGTGTGAATGGGAACTGCTGACGACGTTCAGGAAAACGTGCCACAAAGACTAATCCTACAAGGGCTCAATAAGCCAGTCCAGGAGTTCTAATAGTTTCCTAGGTTTCTGTAAGGGAATCAGATTTTATTTAGCAATTCAAGCTCCTAAATCCATTTGTTTACGCTGAAGTAGGCACTACTGGGAGCAAAGCAAGTGGCTTGTATTTTACATGCAAACCCAAACGTTGTTCTGAGCAAGCTCATTCACTGGAGATGCAGCAAGTGATGTATATATTTTCTTGGGAACCCAGAAACCTTCCCTTTGCAATGGTTTTATACTCCCTAACACTTTGAAATGTGAGCCTTAGACTTTCAATTTTTCTGTCAGAGGATTTAAATGGAAGGGGGATTTAAACTGCTTAGAGTGTTGGAAGAGGTAAATTAATAGAGAGAAAGCAGAAGCAATTTCTTACAAGGTTTTTTACTACACACACACACTCATTCAGAAATATGATGAAAAAGTCAAACACCTGTCATAACGGGAAATTGTGCAGCACTTTGCAAACTCTATCATATTTCTACAGTCCTCCATGGCAAATCTAAATCCCAAGAAACCCTAAAATCAATAGGAATCACTGCATCAGCTGTTAAAATGTAGCTCTGTAACTCTTAGGGAAGAAAAATGGGGTTATTTTGAAATTTAGCAGCTTTCTTTACAACCATTTGGAACATAAGATGAGGAGAAAAACATAACTGAATATGCAGGATTTTCCAAGAGTGGATATAAAGATATTTTTCACCATGGATTTCAAAGTAAATTCTTTCAAGTATATCAAAAAATATTCCAGTACCAAGAACAGACCCCAAGAGGTTTAAATGCTCCCAGCAACATATCATTTGACAATTAAAAGATTTATTTTGTTATGTAATTTTTATGTCAGGGACCAACAGCAACACTTCCTCTAATAATTTGATTTAGTTCAGCAGATAGTCTTTGCAGTATAAATCAACGCCAATCCTTTCTGCCATAAGACCAGCAGAGGATCTTATATATGATAGTCTTTCTAAAAATTTGGTTATTTTTACCTAAGAACATTCTGAAGTAAATAAAATTTTAAATCTTTACACATCATAATGAAAAACATATTTTTCTTGAAAAAAATAATAAACCACTGCAATAAATTATTGAAGATGGTGGTATTTTCAGTCTCATGTTAAATGTTTCATATTCAAACAACTCTGAACAATCCAAAGTGCTGAGTGTGTGTTTGGATATGAAAAGATGTGTTTAATTGAAATGCAGTTTTCTATGTAAAGCATAATATTCCATTAACTTTTATTATTTTGCCAAGAAAAAATGGTGGTTTTCCTGCCATCCCAGGCATTTTGAAGCAACCTTTGCCTTTTAAGTTGCTGCACCAGGTTTGGGCTTAACTTGATAGACTAAAACTTGAGGATATTACACCAGTATTGTTTTGTATCTTTCAACCAGTCTTAGTATAGGAAAGAGATTGTTCTTCCCGTCATTAATCATCTTTCCAAATTTTCCTATGTAGACAGGACACGTGTGCTAGAAAGCAAGCTAAAACTGTATGGCAGAGGGATTTTCTGAGTAAGACCTGGACAGTGGACCTGAAATCTCATTAGCGTCCAGACATCTGCAGTAGAATTAAGCATTCAGCAGTGCCTAATGAAATCACTCTGGCGCTGGAACTTCAAAGAATCGTGCCATTCTTCAGATACCTAATGGAGACTAAGGCTAATTTAGGGGGAAAAAATATAAAAATATTAAAAAATTGAAACATCCAAATCCCATAAGTATTTGAAGAGATTTAGATGTCTAAACTACACCATATTTTTATAAGATTTTCAAGCTAAATAAATATAAGGGCTTTTTTTTTCTAAGATTACCAGATGTCAGGTTTATGCATCTATAAGTATTGAATGCTTCTATATTGAAACAGATCCTACTTGAGAGGCTTTCCTGTGATCCTTGAAGGTGATATTAGAATCATATGCACCCTATCACAAGTGCATGCTCAAACAGATGAGAGGATACTTTGCCTTATATTTTCTCTTGGGTCATTATTCTCAGGTTTTACTTTCAATGGTGCTTATATGATATTTTCCCGGCTAAATCACCTCAGCGTATCAGCTTCTGGATCGGCCACTTTCTGGTTCTCCAGAGAAATGACTTTGTACCCCAGGAGTCTGACTCCTTTCAGAGAACTGCTGCAAATTTGGCATGTGTACCTGCTTCCTGACAAGATAAATAATTCAATAGAATATTTCCTGCATTATGTATTCAAGACAGTTCAGGTTATATATATTATTCATAGAGTGTGATTTAACCAGCTCTATCATTGACTAACAAACACTCTGTCACCTTAAAATTAATTTCAGCACTCAGTTTATTCATTAACAGTTCTCTCATAATTATATTTATTAATGGTGTTATATAAAGTAATCATTGTAATATTTTGTGTTTCTATTTATCCCTCCAATATTAATCTATCTTAAAATATTTTTTCTACACTTTTCTAGGCCATGCAGTCATCCTTAAATTTCACAAAGGACATCAGAGCTATCAAAATATTCAACAGAGAGAAAATACCCAGAAAATTATTATTTTAGATAAGCCAAATCATTTTACAAAATCAGGTCTAAAAATTAAAGGAAAAGTTATATTGAAAAAGGTAGCAATTTAATTTCATTATCTGAATTCTTATACCTCATTTTGAGATGCTCTTTTTCATGTTATAATAGCCTAAGTGAAAAGAGAGAAAATAAAATTACAGTGTGTTAAAACATGTGGAAATAAAATTTAAGAAATAGTTTATGTTTAGTGGATTTCTACATGAAACTTTATGATGATAAGACAATCTTTTTAAAAAGTATCTGTCTACCAGATCAGTGCCAAAAGATTTGCAAAGGAGAAAATACAGAATATTTAAACCTATTAATATCTGAGAAGCCTTTTTTGTAGGATAATGTATGACAGTCATCTTGAAAGGTCAAATTTTAGCCGTATTCATCACTCACTGATATTTTCAATAACATAATCTTTTGCCAAGAATAACCATGTGGTACCTGTGGGCTGATATAGTTTTTTCATGGCAACTACTGCCTTAGTCTTAATCAGAAGCCCGACAAGACTCTCCAGTCGTTGACCAAGCACAACTGAACTTTTACTACCTTGTCTTATACCATGACTCTATCCTGCTGTTAGCACAACTTTCCCAGTGGCACTCAGCACTTTCCAGTATTGAAAAGTGTCCTCCACCTAATTATTAGACTCTGTGAGGCAGTGAGGAGCCAAGTACAAGTAACATCCTAGATCTCAGTTTGAGATTCAGGTGTCTAGAAACCAGTTTTCCAGCACCACAAATTTGGAGGGTGAAGTTGTCTTTCTTCTCGTAATGGAAAAATAACATCTGTTCCAAAAATGAAAAAAAAAAAAAAGAAAATATTAACAAAACTCCAACAAGAGCCTTAGCAAGACAAATCCAGCATCAAAGCTACAGACATGTTTGATGCCAGTGGCTTATCTTTCACACTAATTTATTAATTTTGAATGCTGTGCATGTTATACAATGATCTGTTCTGCGGGGAAGCTATTAAAGTTCAGACAAAGAGATCAAAGAAGGCTTTTAATGTAAATGAGCATGAAGGGTGCTGTATGTGTCTTAATTTTTATATCTGGCTTTCCAGTTTACAATCACAGTAATGTAAAAGACTCTTTAGGAGAACAAAAGATGCACTTTCATTAGGTCACCTCCTATGGCAAGTTACTGTTTTACTATTTTTAAGAGCTCATCTTCAAAGGAAAAGGGAAGAGGTTATTTTTTACAGGAAATTGAGTGTATGTCTCTTAAAAGCTTAAGTATCTTAAAAACGTGATATATTTCCTGCAGTGTTGTATGTGCCAAACTACCTCACTTCTCGACAAAAGTTTTAAGAAGACCCATTATTGTCATTACTTAATAGATCTACTCTTGTAATTGTTGCAATTCAACAAGAATTTTCTTCTGACCTTACTACGAAAGAAATGGACAGTACTGAGAAATCAGGGATTTTCATTCTAAACTAAATCACTCTTGCACCACAGAAGGCTTACACTAATTAATATATTGTTTTAAAAAGTTCGGCTTTCAAAAAAAAAGTGCCATTTCCTGACCAAAAGAAGAAGTCATTTCCTTCAAAACCAAAAATCTCAACTTAATGTTTTAATAATTATTAAAATAAGTACTATGCTGATTTAAGTGCATTTTTTGATACTGTAAGACACCAAATATGCCTTAAATATTACAGATATTATAGTTATGATTACTAAGAACTGCAAAGGATCTAACTCAGTCTAACTCAGTTATTATTCAGCTCTCTTCTGCTAAATCTGCAGAAAGGAAAAACACAGCTTCTTTCAGTTCAAAAGGTGTCATGTAAATCCACACTGGTGCTTTCTTTTCCATCCTGGAGTTTCATTTTAGCACTAATGGTACCACTAAGCACCTAAGTTGTTACAAGTTCTGTTCTCTAATAACTCATGAAAAATAAATAAAAATATGAGTTTTCCCACTGAATATTTTGGATCTTTTGCCTCTGCTTTAAACTCAGCTTCATTTAATTTTCTGCTGTGTGTAATGGCACGCAGCACGGCTGCGAGCTCTCTCCAGACCTGCACTGCAGTATGCTCACGTTGTGTGAGAGCTGAGAAGCATGCTGAACACGGGCGGACTGGCTATAAAAATCTGATGACAAAGTGACTCATCATCTCCTTTATGCCTCTCCCGTTATTTTTCATAAGGATGAATGAACTAGTGTCTGACAATAAGGAATCCAGAATCACTTTTATATCTCTCTCTGCTTTTCCTGTTCATGTCTAATTTACAGTCCTGTTTGCCAGGTTTAGTGAGCACTGAACTTTTAATCATGTTAATACAGTTTTACAGCATTTTAGACTGAAGATGCTTCACAATGACGATGAATAAACTTTAATGTGATTTTTAATAGCATTGATGTTTTTCACTATTCATAGACATACTTGAAAGGAAGATAAAAACAAGGAAGTAAGGACATTTGAGTCTCATTCCTGGATCTGCTACTGCAGTGATCTTTCCACACATCATCTCCTCAATTTTTGCCTTACAAATGAGCATAACAGTACAGACCTTCTGTTTAAAAACCCGTGATAACTATAATCAATAATTGCTAAACATGTTAGATATTACACCTGCATTCTAGGCTTTTAGGCTAAAAATAAAAACTAAAATGAAACTAAAAAAAACCTTCTTACTACAATCACTCCTTCTCGGGCTCAACTTCCCTCCTAATTCTTCTACCTCTTGCCCTCTGAGCAGCTTGGGGTGCTGGGGAATGGAGGTTGTGGTTAGTTCATAACACCTCATGTTTGCTGTTCCCCCCTTGTCACGCTCTTCCTTCATGGGTTGCCCCTAATAAGGTACAGTCTCACAAAACTTCCCCCAAATGGCTGCTTCCTATTGGCTGAACTTCCTCCAGAACTTCTCCAACATGCATCCTTTCCACAGTCCATCAGGAATAGACTGCTGTGGATATTCAAGTGTCCACAAGTCCTGCCATAAAACCTGCTGTTCCTTGGCATGCAGCTTCCTTCAGGGCTTATTCACCTTCTCATGCATGGAATCCTCCACAGCTTGCAGTGTGGATACTTGTACTTCCATAGGAGCATCCATTTGGAACTGCCTCTGTCCAGCATAAGGGTAGCCCTTGATGTCTTCTCACAAAGGCCACTACAGCTGTCCCTGCCCCTGCTGTCAAAAATTGTCATGTAAATCAGATACTTCTGGAGTAACAACAGAGGAAATCTTCAGATTTTATACTAATGCCTTATTGCAGCCCTGGACTTTCTTTTTACATGTTCTGAGTGGCTCCTATGTGGATAGGACCAAAATAGTCCAATATATGCTGTGTTTTAAAAGGTATCCTGTTGTACCACACATTTACACTGCAGCTATATGTAGCTGTATACATACACTGACAGTAAACTATTCTGAGTTGGAAAATTTTTGCAGTCATTGACAGATATTTTTTAGGGCATAACTATATCATTAGGGATACCTAAAATGTTTGTGCTTTGATTAACAAAGGAGAATTGATGATTTTCTTGGAAGTAGACACCTAGAGTTAGAAAGATGAATTACTGTGTTTGAATTAGGCTGACTGTCAGCAATATGGGCGATGATCTCAAGCTCATGGATGCGTGAAGGCCCACTGGGCACTTGGACTATCCATAGTTTCTGAGAAGTATCTGGCCTCTAGTAGCTGATAGCCAGTTGTAAAATCCCGTTAAAATGAGAACATTAGGGCTTTTTGCTTAAGGATTGATTGGTAGCTCTTTACAATTGGATTAAATGACTAGAAATGTTGCTTTCTGTAAGAAAATGCTACTGATAAAGTTGCAGCACCAGTCAGTCTTGAACTGTGAAAGCTAAGGTAGATGCTTTCTTCTAGAGTAAGCACTTCAATGAAGTGACCTTCTTAGTTGTAAACAAAACGCTCATCCCGTACAAGTAACATTCTCCCAACAAGCTATTTATCCTTTTCTTTGATTCAACAGTATCCCAGAGTTTTATGATTATGGATGTTTCTTTCTAATTCCCAAGAATGCAAAGATCTGAAGCATTATTTCAATTTATTTTCACACTGTCTGCTCCCTAGCAAGTGCAAGATTTGTGTGGAATTGATGTCTCTTGCTGTAAAATGGTTCAGTTTCTGCCAGTGGAGTAGGAAGATGTATGGGGACTCGTTAAACATGTTTTCTTTAGCAGGCTTGCAAAGATATGAAGATTGTTTTCACTGATTGTTTTCAGTTTGTCTTTGCTGAAGCTCTCAAATATATCAGAGTAAAGATAATTATAGCTGTGAAGCTCTGGTGAGTTGTATCTGACTTTCATTTAACCAAAGAAGTGAATTTTTACAGTTTGCAGAGAACAACTGTACTGGAAAACAAACCCTCTGGCTACTTCATTTCCAGTCACACCTGCCAGCTCCTGACACTTCACCCTGTCCAGATTGTTCACTGGTTATTCAAAAACTGAGACTTAATTCACTTTCCCAGATATGATATGTCATTTTTGTGAAGGATCTTGTACCTCTGACATTTCAATTAGAGGTATGAAACATCAACATCCGACCTTTACTCTGCAAAGATGGAAAACTCTCAGCCTCTCACTTTCTGCTTTTGCTTCTTACTCACCCTTTCCACATAAGAAAAACTTCCATCTTATTTACAGCCGTTGCTAGAACTGATAACACCAAGTGACCTAATACTGGAAAGAGAACTGGAGATGTTTAGTCTGGAGGAGAGGAGGCTGAGGGGAGACCTTGTTGTCCTCTACAACTACCTGAAAGGCGGTTTTAGCGAGGTGGATGTTGGTCTTTTCTCCCAAGCAACAAGTGATAGGACAAAAGGAAGTGGCCCCAAGTTGTGTCAGGGGTGGTTTAGATTGGATATCAGGAAAAATTTCTTTACTGAAAGAATGGTAAAACTTTGGAACAGGCTGCCCAGGGATGTGGTGGAGTCACCATTCATGGAGGTGTTCAAAACCCATGTAAACGTGGCATTTTGTGACATGGTTTAGAAGGTATGGTGGTATTGGGCTGACGGCTGGACCTGATAATCTTAGAGGTCTTTTCCAACCTTAATGATTCCATGATGCTATGGTTCTATGATTCTATAATACAGTCTGTGAATCTGTCACCACAGCTTCTCATCTTGCTTCTGGCACCTCCCAGTTCTAGCACCTGAGGGAAATTCCCAGGTGGAATATGGCCTATTGCAATGAGCAAAGGGCAGTTTTGGAAACAATTATAAAAGAAATATAATTATAAAAGAAACAGTTTGTTACATTTCTATTAATAGCATCACTTGTCTGTGATGAGTTTGTTCTAATGTTACAAAAAACCCTCCAGTACTGAATAATGGCTGCATTGAGGGTACGCATATAAAATTTCTATCTGAAATGTGAATCTTCCTAAAATGAGATATCTTAATTTCAGATAATTTTGCAATACGAATTTGATTTTTTAATTAAATAATAGCTCAGAGAGATGAAAGTCCAACTGATTACAGTGAAACATTCCCAAAGTACCTTTCTGTCGAACCTGTTCAATAAGAAAGAAACATCCATGTCTATATTTTTCTTTAATGTATTTCTTCAAGTCTTCTCCTTGTTGATTGTGTCATTTGGACTGTATATTCTTTTCAGTTTGAGCAATCGGATTTCCTTCAAGCACCAGCATCTCTCATTGTTACTTTCCTCATTTGATTTACTCCAGTTATTATGCCATCCATCTGGTGGGTTTCCTTGGATGATCTTCTTTGAATATTTGCACACAGCAATCCTAAAATAGATGAAGATGCACAGTGGCTTATATGTAGAACACACAGAAAATAGCAGGCAGGGCTCATTTATGAAATCTGATTTAACAGTACACTGGTTAATGTTTGGATGATGCCTGTTTGTGCTGCTCATTGCAGTCTGTTGTTTTGCATGAAGTCGTTGCTTAGGATCTGCAGTGCAGTAAGAGTCCTTTTCACTTGACTGCAATTTTCTTGACATTTATTTTAAATCCCAACACAATTATCTCCATAAATATATATGGAGAATGTTTCTAATATTCTTCTTAGAATACAATTTTGAGGTGTTAATTGCTAATGAATAATGTATCTGGAGACATTATAGAATTTAGTACACTAAATGGATCTGATAAATATTTTGGGCAGAAAGAATTCACTGAAGACACAGAGCAGTTTTAAGATTCATGTTATTAAAATCATGCCCTCAAATGAACCATTGCAATAAGTTTTCTGATGGCACAGCATGCATAATACTTCTTACCTCCAAATGATGCTAAGTTGTTATTTCACAGCGTGGAAACCCCACCAGTCTGTTGTACTGTCTAAATGTAAATGATTTAGAAACATAAATAATGAATGACTCTCTGTTTTGTCAACTTATAGAATATACTGACTTTGATTACAATAACACTAGTAAAAGATGAGAGATTGTTTCTTTACTGAGAATGCGATCACTTCCATTGCTTTATAAAAATAAACAGAACCCCAGGCATTAGTTCCAACTAGCTGTACCCTAAAAGCTAAATATTAAAAACAACTTATCAGAATAAAGTAATTCAAGGAAGCAATTGTTTTCTTTAGATACATTAAATGAAATCTCTGGGGTGCTCTAAGCTTGCAATCCAGGTGAGGTTTCAACAACATTCGCCAGAGGAATGTGATAGAATAGGAGATGCAATCTGGACAAAGGGAGGCATTAGAAGAGCGGTTAATTTGGGATACCTCTACAATACACAAGTATTTTCTACTTTCACAGATGCTCAACTGCCCAATAAATAGTGTGATCCTTTTAGCTATAGGACGCTTCAATGATAGTAAAGTTTCGTATTTTAACACTACGAAATCAGTCCAGCAACCAAGGAGAATGGGGGGGAGAGCCAGACCACCTTCTTCAGTTGACCAACTTGAGTGACAAATTGAACCAAAAATCAGTATCTAGAGCTAGTAGAGTGATTGAAAATTAATTACTAAGTGACCACCTGAGTTTCCCGCACAGTCATTAGAGGTACTTTGGTTTCAGATTGTGATGACCTTTAAGAACACTGTTTAAAGATGGGCAATGAGATATATAGCAATGTGTTGGATCATTTATTCCCTTTATAAGGAGCAAAAAATGACCAAGTTGTAGTTTGCCTCCTACCATTGGGGATTCAGAATGTCAGGTCCTCTTTAAAATGCATATGCATATCTAGACGCGGAGCAGCAGGACAACTTGCAGAAGAGCTCAAGGCAAACAACACTCAGCTGTGATGGATCACATATATCTGCAACCAAAGAAATTCAAATCCCTGTTAACCCATTCTTCAAAGCTTATTATATAAGCATGGATGGGGCAAAAAAGTTATTCTTCATCCTTCTCCCTGATCCTGGGGGCTCTGAAATCAAGAACGCAAGAGTCAAGGCACAGAAGGAAAGCAAATGAGAAGCTGTGGATGCAGCCTAGGAGATAGGGAAACAAGCCAGAAGGGAGAGGATATCAACAATTTAAAGATAGAAGGTCTTTATTAACCTTATTTTACCCATGTACTTCCCCCAAAAAATTACTACAATAAAATTCCTTCAGTTATTCCAACAAAGCCTGATAATGCTTCTATACGGGACACGATACACTTCAGTAGGGGTTTGCCTGTGTAGGTTCTATTGTATGTTTCACACTAAAGGATTATACTTCTTTCCTGCAAATGTAACTGTTATTAGTGTGCAAAGGCATGGACTAACAGATGGGAGAACAATAAATGATGAAGGAGAGAGGATTCCTTTAGAATCCCAGAGATCCTGAGGGATTACTTGTGAAATTAATTTATTTTCCACAATAAAGGAGGATGATTAAGCAGAATTGACAGATAATGAGTTAAAGAGAGTTAGAGACTCAACTCACTTGAAATCAAGTGGAAATTAAATGTGAAACAGAATTTAAAATGACATTATGAGGTGAAAATTAGAATAATATTTGGTACAGTATCACCCAACTCCATTATTCCATCTATGCTAATCTCTTATGTTTAGTCTGAGAAATAAATTTTATATGTTACAATATTACAGATTGAGCCGGTGACTGGGACTGGATCCAATATAACTACAAATATTTACCTGAATGCATGACATTTTTTCATTAATTAGGTGGGTGTTTCAAACTCAGGCAAGCATATAAAAAGCGTATTTCACTGTTTAAAGCAAGCACAAAATGTGTTGCTTGTTCTATATAAGAAAAAAAATAATATATCTGATGAATATTCTTCTAAACTATCTGTAGGAGAAAGTTCTAATGTGGGATATTTGCACATAAACTTGATCCTAAATTTAGTGTGATCCTGAATTTAGAGGAAGGCGAGGTACAAAAAAAAAAAAATCTAAATAAAGTGTTTCTAATACACCATAAACCCACAAAAATACAAGAGTTCTCCTAAAGTACTATTGGGCCTGTAAGAGAAACAAACTGGTAAATTCTTGACAAAGACAATGATGTACCAGACAAAATATTAAATGACATATTGTAAAGGTATGAAATATGAAACATTTTTTCCCTTTCTCTAGTGCCTTCAGCAACATTTTCAACATGACTTAACAGTCCAATTTTAACAAAAAAATAATACATTAGTCAACTTTCTAGAGTCCAGTAATTTGGTGGTGTACAGAATCCTGCAAAAGGATGTGTAGAATTATGGAAAGTCAAACTTGACTTCCACAGTTAATCACTAGCTTCATCTTAAGCAGTAAACTTGCAAGAGTTTGATCCTCTGTGCTCAATATTCTATAAGACGTTTTTAAAAATGGATGTGAAACAGCAAAGATGGAGATAAAATGAGAAGAGAATGGAATTTTTCAGATGCAAAAACTTTTTTAAAATCTTGGAAATTACATTAAATGACACTATGTGAAAACCTGCAAGACTCAGAATACGCTCTTGGTGGTGGTGGTGGTGGTAGGGAAATGAGTGTGCATTGAAGAATAAAGGACTAGTGAAAACAACATCATCAACAAACTGTCTAGAAAAGTATCTTGTCCTTGGCACTGGACAAGTAGCAGATGCTGAGAAGGATTACAACTAAAAAGTACAACATGACACTTCCTAGTGCATTTTCTCATCATGCAGCAGACTGTGCCCCAAGAGCTGCCTAATCCACAGCTACTGTGTTTTCATTTCATACCCTCTGATATTTTTTCCCTCTATGGTTCAAAAAAATATGGTTTGACCTTATATTAAACTTTTTAATATACTTAGTTTTTACCAGACATCAGCTAGATTACATATTAGGAAGAGATTTTTTACTTTAAGAATGACAGGACACTTGAATAGGTTGCCCAGATAAGTCGTGGATGCTTCCGCCCTGGAGGTATTCAGGATCAGATTGGGTGAGGCTTTGAGCAACCTGACGTAGTGGAGGGGGATTGGCAGAGGGGCTGAAATTGGATGATCTTTAAGGTCTCTTCCAAACAAACCACTCTATGATTCTATGGAAACAGAAAATTTAAAAACTACTGTGTAATGATCCTATTCCTCAATATATTCACCTATATATGCTCTTTTTGCCCCTAGGCTAGAATTATTGGTCTAGATTTCATTTATATTAGGTGCAAATACACCTACATTTCAGATGTCTGTCTCTGGTTATTCAGATTATGTCTGTCTGAGTGAGGCAGAATCTTGCTTTTATACCCCTTTCTTCACACTGCATAGACATTTTTTGCTAGATCACCAGAAGAAAATACAAAAAAAAAGTCCAAGGAAGAGGAATCTTTTCTTCTTTTCTCAACTAAGTTCCCAAATCCCTTATCTGCTTCCCACTTTCTTTCTAGTCCTGTTGCTCATCCACCAGGGAGCAGTTTTGAATAATTCAGTCCCACTGAGATTTTGTTTCTCTTATTTTTCCCTACAAATAGGTTCTTGGGAACTCTATCTCACATAACTCTCATTACACTGAAAGATTTTTGTAAAGTATTAATGTTTGCAGAGAAGAGGGTAAATGGTAACTTTTTAAAAACATTACATAGTACACTTAAAAATAGGGGGAAATTCCCAGATTTTTTGTAAGCAGAAAGCATAAATTCAATGAAATATGAAAGTGTTTCTGCAGGAGTGAATTCTCGAAAACAGTGTGGTTGTCCTTCCACCTGCCTATTTTTTTCTGCTTTCCATTTCTTGCAGAGTCAATCTGAGTATAATATCATTTTTGCCAGATGTCAAGCCTTTCTAGAGCAGCATTAGAACAGAACATCACTCCAAAAATGTGTGGATCCATGGTCTTATCTTTTGAAAAGAGTATGCCCCAGGGACTGGAAAAGATCTTTGAAAGGGACATCTTATCTTCAAGATATGACAGCAAGGTCTTAAAGGCAAAGAAAGGTTGTGTTTTTGAAAAATCTTCACAGGATAAACCAAAAAATTGAATGACCAAGTTGATCTACAAGACATAAGGAGGGTGCGAATTTTAGGCCAGGGAGCAATTAAAATGGCTGTGGTGATGTTTCAAATAGCGTTACAGAAAGGAATAAACAAGGGATGGGATGAGTTTTCACTTCAGCCCAAGCTTCTAGTAAGGCAATGATTTTTAACGATACAAGAACCAAGCATGAATATTTTAGATGTTGTTCTTCAGTCAGAACCAACATTCAATCAAACAATATAATGAGCAAATTACTTAAGGGATACCAAGTCTTGAGAGGATCTCTTCAACCAGCAAATATGGAGTGAATATACGCACAGTGCTCTAGTCAAAGCTGACATCAAAGCCGATGAAAAAGCCAATGTATATTGAAGCCCTGAGTTTTGGTGAAAGTTTTCATAGTCAAAAAGGTGATGTTTGAAATATGATTAGTTCAAATGATTCCTATAGTGATTGTCTGTAGTTGTAATTAAACTTGCATAACTCTAGACTTCAGATGATGATAAAATACTCTAAACTAAGGAAAATGTGGAAAAAGTAATATGATGGGAAGTATTTAATCAGAACCAGGGGGAAGGGCAAAAGGGAAAGAGTATATTACAATGTTTTTTAAAAATTTTGCTGTACATAAGAAAACCCATGCTTTTCTACATTCTTTTATGGAGTAGTCTAAGAGCTAATTTCTGAAATTCTATATATTGACTGTCTTTGCCTGTAGAAATTTGCATTCTGTCCTGTAACCATACAAAAGCTACACTGAGGAGCAATAAACTTGTGTGTCTAGTATCAAAATTTTCTTCTGTTAATTTCTCTTCTCTTTAAAAATCTCTGACTATGGAGCTTGGGAAAATCAGAAGAAATTAGAACAGCTGGGATACGTAAGCATATTGAAAGTATTGCTTAAAATTTTTGTTTGTTTATTGTAACTGTATGAAGATGATCCTCTAAAAAACACTCAAAAGTTTAAAACTATATTCTATATTTTTAGATGCAAGGTCTAATAATTCATAGCCTTTATTAGGCAACAGAAACTTTCAGCCCTTGGACTCCCCAAAGGAGTGATCTTCAATGTCCAATTTGTATCCAGCAAAACTAGGATTGTAAAATTTTCTTGTCCTGAATTTTTTTTTAGATTTGAAAGTCAGGAGATGAACATAGCCAAAATTACTTATTGATTTAGAGTCACATCATTGCTGGAGGTTTTTTAAGTGTCAGTCCAAACTCAAGACACTTTTGAGTTGCTGGGATTTTTTTAAGACCTTAGTTCACACCATTTTTAAAACAAGCTAGCAGAAGTTGTGACCAGTCAGCATCTATGAAAGTTAGGACTGATTTGTAGGTAAAGCACAAAGTGAAAATTAAATCAAAGAAACTATTGCAGACATTGTTTGGAACTGTTGACCTTAGCTTGACATTCAATTTGTGCTTTACATGTGTGTTACGCATAAAAAAGCCAAAGGACACAAGGATAAGAGTAAAAGAGGGGTAGAACAAGAATGAGAATAATGAGAAAAATAAAAGACAAATAAGACACTTTCTAAGAGAGAAATATCATTAACCATGAGCTGCTCCAAATGTTTCTGTCTCTATCCATCTGAGAGCTGTCATCTCAGGAAAGATTACGAACATGGAAAAGACACTGCAATGCCAGCTTCTCCTGCTTCTTTTCTCTATACTCATACATAACAAAGGATTTCTAGTACAGATTCCTTCAAACCTCCCCTAAGTTTCTTCAAACTGAAGAGCAATTTCTTGTTTCTACATGCCAATTTATTTTCAATGTGCGATATAGGACACTCAAGGTGAAGGGGCTGAATTCAATAAGGAAAACAGATCTGCAACTCCACACTGATATGTGTTGGCTTAAGGTAGAGTCATCTGAACCCAAGATGTACCTTTATCCTAACACATCATCAGAGAAAAAAAAATGTTTGCATTTTAGAGTGTGTTTATTCACATAAAAACAATTCTGAAGAACTGTATGTTCTCAAAATGGGATTTTGATATGCAACAGACTCTAATTGTTGTATATTTTTCTGCATTTGCCTTTAAAAATTCAATACAGACAATTCCCTGCAGCGTTCAATTAAATTCCTTAAGCTGATTTTGTTTAACTAAATGTAGGGACTTATTTTGGATGGTAAGATCACATTGAAGGAGTAGTTTTATCTTTTTTTTTCACTACCTATTCTGTTCTTTATTATTCTGTCTCATCAAAACTTTGAAGTGAGTTGAAGTCTTTATAAAATATGCTGATTCCTATTCCTGTATTTTTGTTCTATTCAAGGACAATCTCTTGATGTTGAACTCTAGTGAAAATTAAAATAAAAAAGATGAAAACAAACTGATTAAGCTGAGAGCACTTTAGTGCATTCTGCATAATTGTTAAATGTGTAAAGTTAAGTTTTCCAGTTGGGACGCATTAACATTTAATAGATAAAGATGCAGTACTCTGTTTTTCATTTTGAAGGGTTGAATGCCGTAAAAGTACATTGTCAAGCAAAGGTGTAATTAGAGTACATACAGCAGCAAAGTCACTACATATTTGATTCCTTGTTCAAAATTTTCTATCTGAAGTACAGTGAAGTTCTGACATGCAAAGTGCTTTCCATTTCATTTGTTTGACATTTTAGTGAGATAATTTTTAAGACAGAGTATGCGCATATTCTTGTTGCCATGGATACAGGAATATTGATTTTTTGAGCAAAACAACAGATTTGAAAACCTGAAGTCAAAATGATTTTAAAAATTATTTATGTTAGACGACATAACTTGAGCAAGACAAAAAAACATAAAGCAAGATGAATGTTGCCATAGGTCATTTAATTTCGTATATTGTCTTCTGGTAAAAATATGCCATGATCATCCAGCTAAGAAAAGTCTGAATTCAATTAAAATGCGAAGAATAGTAAAGATAATTTATTTGATTTATGTTTTGTAAACAGGATAAATATTCTGCCCATAAAAGCTTTTCCTTTGCAATAGCACAAAGAAATCTAGTTTTAACTTAATATTTAGTATAACTTGCCTAAATTAGTGTTTGAAAACTACCTTTTTAGATATTGCTGGAATTCATATCAAATTATCTAAATGTATTGTTTTCCTTGAAAAGGGGTTGCTTGGAAGTTCTTGTGATCTTCTGTAGCAACAGCCACACCAGAAACATCTAGCTGTGGAACAAAGAAATGTCTTTTATGAGTTGCTGCCATTTTCTCAGTTTCAGGGACTGAATTTGTGTGCTTAGTTTGCCAGATGGAGAATATGCCTGCATGATATCAACTGTCAGAAAGACACACCCCAGCCGTTTCCTACTGCTATTTGAAAATAGGTGGGTAACAATTTTCCATATCTTTCAACATAACCAATATTTCCTCTGCTAATGGCGCTTCTAACCTATGTTTCCACATCAGAGGAACAGTGTCTTTGAGAGGAACCCTCCATATAGGGACTGCAAGGGAACCATGCTGTCTCAGGTTGCCTACGACATTAACAAACTGCTTGGACTCATCCCTCTGCATTTCTTCTGAGGGACCTTCATTGCCCATGCTTCCTCTGACAACCACCTCACCTCAATGTGTATGAAGTGTAATGTCTTACAACATTTCTCCAGTCTTTTTGTGCTTTAAACAATGAGCATGAAGGAAGATTTACCTCAAGAAAAAGGTTAAATCATTTAGTAATCAATGTGTTTTAATCTCCAGTGCAGCCAACTGACATTGAATGCACGCAGAGGTGTCCAGAGAGGGATTAAACCCAGTAGTCACAAGATCAGAACTCTGATGACCAACAAAGGCAACTAGAGTCTTTTGAGAAAAGCCAAACTATCATCAGGGAGTTTAACGAATCTGGCAAAGTAGAGGCCCAGCCTCACATGAGGTACCAGGGACTCCCAGTTTTATAATAGTAATAATTCTCATAGGTTTGATCTGGAACCTGTTTTACATTTCAAACAAGATCTCAGTTGCCTCTCACTTCATAGAATCATAGAATCATAGAATCATAGAATCATAGAATCATAGAATCATAGAATCATAGAATCATAGAATCATAGAA